>OX424572.1:7727837-7825934 GCA_949152435.1 Gastracanthus pulcherrimus
TCTACAATTTGGGAGTACAAGTCAGACGAGTATTTTAATGATAGAAATGCAAACATCGAGAAGAGAATTTTTTGTATCAAGGTTTGCGGTGTAACTTCTACTGCCGTTCCCAACATCAATTCTAGGATGTTTATATAACTCCAGAACTTTCCGTTGCCTATTGAGAATCTTTTTATATAAATTGCCATAATTATGACAAGAATCAGTGGTCCCATGTCAATAATAAGCTGATAAATCTCATCCAAGTTACTAACTAGCATGATCGGAACGATGGCAAAATATTCCTCACATTCATCAAATGGCCTTAAAACGGGAGCGAGGTTCCGTGGATCAATCACAAGATCTTTCACTAGATATCTAACAAAGTATGCGTTTATTTTACCGAGCATCATTTGATCGAAAATAAATTTACGATTGCTAATGGGGTCAATTCGGAATGAAAAATTTAGTTTAATGACTACTTCTGATATCATATGTAAAAAAGCTTTATCCGCATCATAATCACTTTTCAAATATCCGTTAATGTCTATTCTAAATTGGTCATGCCCGGATATTATTAGTTTAAATCCATTTCCGTCAAGTAACTTATCCGGAAAAATTATTGAATTATCTTCTAAACGTTCGTTTATATCTTCTTGCTTAAATGGATTATAATAATAAATAAAGGGAATAGGAGAATGTTCTTCTTCGTTAATATGTATAAATGTAAAATCTAATATTTTTATTTTAATGAGTATGTGTGCAATAGCGGCTAAATCCTCCAATAGCGTGTCTTTATAGAAGTAAATAACTAAATACTTCGGACGAGGAGAGAGAATTATCGCCATCTTTATTATGTTGCTAATAATTTGGCCTAGTTTTTGCGATGGTTTTTTATCATAATAGAAAATAATGTAAACTGATACTTTCCATTTAGAACTAAAATCTAAAATATTCTTGATCTCTTTTGACTCAACAATTGTAGTCACACTTTCTTGTGATATGCGTTGAACAACATCATTTTGTAAAGCTAAAATTCCTGGATTATCCAGTATTATAACTTTCTGACAAAAGCTTAACTCTTTCACAACTTTTCGTGTCATAACATTTAACTGGTCATACGTTTTAGTATAAAATCTTAAATTTTGTTTATTAGCATGTACTTGGCAGCCACTTAAAAAAATTAATGATAAGTACATTATTTCCATTTTTAATAAAAAATAGAACCTGAGCTGAACATTCACCAGCAGACTTTTTTACTTGAAGGTATAAACAAGAGTAACAGACATACGTACCGTTGTAAAAGCAAGAACTAGTTTTATATGATGCCATCGATTTCTTTTGTTTTAATTATTTAAATACCAAGTATGTTCCATGATGATCGACTTTCTATAAACATATACTATCATTACCAGACATTCTTTTTATCGTTATCTTTAGATAAACATTCAAAGTTCAGTGTATATATTCCAGTCGATGCTTTACGTTATAGTGGAATAATAGTCTACTCAGAATTTTTTAAATAGCAAACATGAAATGAACATGAGCGTATTCTAATAACTGATAATTCTCGTACTTCAAGGTAACAAAACTATTGGTCATACACTGGCACATAGCTTCTTCATTAATTAATAATGTTCCAATATGATGATTTTTAAATTTGAACGGAATGCATCCATATTTTTCCAAGAATTGCCAAAATATATTTTATACTAAATAATATGTTGACGTATATTTCAAATGATATTAATAATATACACCTAATAAAATAGCTCACCTAACTACAGCTGAGTTGCCGATTGAATGGCCGAAAAATTGTTTTTAGAATTTTCTGCTAGTAGCGGTTTTAATGTTTCTGTTTTAAATTGTAAATGTTCGCCAAATATATTTCTGCAGACAATCTTGTTGGCAAAAACTTTGCAAAAGAACCTACCGATAAATCTGTAGAATACTCTGCAGAAAAGACTTTAAAGTTCAGTTTTTTAACGTATTTCATATAAAAGAAAATTTTTCTTTACTATAAAAATTACTTTTATTGGAAAATTTAAATTTAAATGTAGGTTCGTTTCAATATACTTTACATTATATAAGTATTCAGTAGACTATAGTTAAAAAACTAACTAATGAAATTTAATTTTTTTACTATGTACATAAGAAAAGCAAATCAGTCAAAATTTAGGTATATATGATTTTACTATAGTATACTGTAAAATGTAGTTTTAATGCTCCTTTTTTCATAAAAGTCATCCAAAATGTACTATCTACTGATTTTGATTGCTCGTGCGCGATGAGATATGTCTTCTATACATTATACAAGTGCCAGAAACACTCACCGATGCTCTATACATGCGCTTGCCTAATTTATGGACTCTCTCGAAAATTGAATAAAATATTAATAAATGATTTTATTATTGTTATTATTTTTATTATCATTATCATTGTCATTATCATTGTCATTGTCATTGTCATTGTCATTATCATTATCATTATTATTATCATTATTATTATCGTTATCATTATCATTATTATTATTATTATACAAAAAGTGTAATATCTTTAAAATTAACAAATTATTGCATAAAAACATGTTTTAATACTATAGGAACATATTTCAAGCATCCCCGTAAATGTATGTATGGATGTATGATGTATAGTGGCACATCGGCGTCCTTAATCGGACTCACGGCCATCAGTAGAGTAGACTAGAGTATAGATGTATGTATGTATGTAATCAATTTTATGCATATATTTTCATATATCACGATTTTAGAGTTTCTTTTATTGATCACCTACATAAATTAAAAGTTCTTTTTCATATTTTTAATATAACGTCAAACCAACGGAGAGCAATAAGCATTGTCGGTCGTACCTTACATGCAAAAAGCTACGCTTCTTGCATGCCTTGCTTAGCTTGCGATGCAAGGCGCGGAGGCGTTTCGGAGCGAGCTTGCTTGCTAGTTATTATTATAATTTTTATTATTATTATTATTATTATCCTAAACTATTCGCATGTCCAAGCAAAAGTGGCACACATAGCGGCAAGTGCCAAAAGCACTGAAACGTATAATAATATAAAGCAGCTTTAACCTAAAAAGTTATAGAGAAAAAATTTAAACATGTGGATATATTTATAAAATAGAGTATCTAACATCAGAAACTGAAGAAAATGTAATGAATTTGGATAGAAGTGTTCAATATAAGTATGCAAATGCATTTTTGACACAGTATGCGTAATTCTTAAAGTTACAATTTCACACCTACTGTATCAAAAAATAATGTTCGATAGTGTTGGGTACGTTGTTTTTTAGCGCATGTGACTTTTCTCACTCGCTTCGCTCGTACGAAAAACGTCCCATGTACTATTGTATGTTTTGCGAAAAGCGTGTTTATATAGATCACGCGACTTTATTATACCTTTCAACCCTAACAACAGCGCCCTCCAGCGAGACTTGGACTAGCGAATAATAATAATTTATTTTAGTAAACATTTAATTGAATAAATAAATCGTTGCTTACAATTAATAAAGTTATATCTATACATTGAAAATGAATCAAAATGAGTTAGGCACCTATAATATGGTAATAAAGATCAAGCGGGGACATTTGAGCATATGAAAAAATATTTATAATAATCAAGTGGATAATTTTCTAAGTAGTATATTGAGTTTTTCATATACTGAAATGCCTCCGCTTGATCTTTTTTACGATATTATAGGTCCCTAACTCATTTTGATTGATTTTCAATGTATAGGTATAACTTTATTTTATTGTTGTTGCTTTTTATTAAAATGTAACAACACAAATTTGATAGTCTTTGCATAAACTCTAAAGGTGAAATTTATCTTTAGATCTTTTCATTGTAAGTAATGATTTATTTATTATGAATGATTTTCTAAGTAGTATATAGAGTTAGAGTTAGGTAGATGTTTATTTTATTTTATTAAATGTCTTCTTTCAGAGTTTTAGTTAAACTATTGTAACAAAAATAACAATGCTAAATATAGATTTTCATAATTGATTCTACAGAAAATCGGAAACAACTCGACCACAAAAATAAAAAAAAATTTTTGAGTGCACACTTACCAGACCCGGTTCTTTTAATGCTAATGGCATTCTAAAATTGGGAAAAATTAAGCAATTTGTTAATAAATGTTTAATAAAGGTTCTTATTGAGTCATTAATAACGCGGCTCCTATAGGTCGAAATTTTTTTCGTATTTCTTTCCTATTGGTCGAAACAGAAAATTAAAAGTAGATGTCAAGAACTTCAATTTAAGATGTCAAAGATAAAAAAATATTATTTCCAAGAAAAGTTATACACAAATAAAGATAGTGATAAAAAAACGCTAAAAATAACAAAAATGTCGAAAATGACGAGAAAATACGAAATCTTTCATTTTCACGTATTTTTGACTTTTTTATCACTATCTTTATTTGTGTATAACTTTTCATGGAAATAATATTTTTTTATCTTTAGCGTCTCATATAGAAGCTCTAGACGCCTACTGTAATTTTTATGTTTTGAAAAAAATTATTTCGACCAATAGGAGCCGTGTTATTAACGACTCAATAAGAGCCTTTATTAAACACAAATTGCTTAACGGTAATGTAACCGTAGATCAAACTTGGCACTAGAAAGGGCATTGTTCACTATTTCTCCAGTTTTCAGAATGCTGAAAGCATTCAGAAAAATCGGGTAGAATTGCTCATATAGAAAATGATTTAATTGATGTACTATTTTCAATTGAAAGTAATTAAGCTAATACACTGCATGCTACTTATCGTTTTGAAATAAAAAGTAGCTTCGATCCCGGCAGATGTCATTTCTCATTTCATCTTCGACGTCTCGATTTTTATGATTATCTCTGTCTTTTACTCGACGTCTGTCGCCGTTACTCGAAGCAATCGAACTTTCTCTATAAAAAGTTTTCCACGAAGTGCCTTTAAGAAATAGATACACGTATATATCGATATACACATTATGCACTTAAGCTGACCAATACGGAGGAACAAGTTTTGTCGACGCTAAAATACAATAGTAAACATGCTCTACATACATACAACAATGGCATAATTCATCATTATATATACAGTGAATCATTCCTGATTCAAACTTATTTAATTCGATAACTTCTACAATTAAGATTCTTCACTACTGACGTCATCGTCTAGATGGCCGACCAATGAGGGTAAACACAAAAGCTATGACAAATCATTAAATCAAATAATTAATTAATACACTACAATTCAAATAAAGAGAAATAGTTGAAACATGGCAAGTGAAGATCCGTATCAAAACTATGATTTTTGCATTGTAGGGAGTTGTGAAATTTTGCCTAAAAAACGCTTTAAGCTCTCGACTCCTAAAGAAAACTTCTGGAGAAGACTAAAGGGGAGTCACTACTGAAAATCAATGTTTTACCCATGCAAGAAGTAATTGAAAATTATCTAAGAAAAATATGAGAAATTTTCAACACAAAATATTAAAACCCGTAGAAAATAAATTTTTAAATAATTATGTTCTAAACACAAATGAATTACACGCTAAAAAACGATCTTCTCCTACGGGTTTTAATATTGATCGTTAACAATTTTTCACATGTATCTTAGATAATTTTGAACCACTACTCACATGGATTTGGCACAATTGACAATTGCTCTACAGATGAAAATACACCAACTAAAACCCGCAAAAGCAACAATTTTCAGTATAGTGCCTCCCCTTAAAGATCCAACCCAATCTTTTCCGCGTAAACAATCCCGTTGCACCAGACACTGACAAGCAGTTTCGCGATAGTTCGCCCCCCCCCCCCACCCCCTGCGGTTAAATTGCAGACGCGAGCAGGGCACGCCTGCACGCGAAGGTTCATCCGCAGCTCGCGCTTTATCTCAAACTGCTTTCGAGAGTTACGCGTGATAGCGCGCGCAGCGTGTACGTGTATGAATTAGCCCCGGTGTACGATCTCCCTTCGACTTTCTCTGTCTCTCTCTCTCTCTCTCTCTCTCTCTCTCTCTCTCGCCTTGCAGGAAGCGTATGTCGAGCGCGGAACAAAGGGACGAAGAGAGGAGAAAGACTGATAAAACGAGAGCTAGTTGGAGAAAGGAATATTATACTCGCCAGGTTGGAGGGAAGGGAGGGTGAGTAAGGCAGACGATAAGGTGGAAAGGAGGGAAAAGCTCCTTTGAGCTTTGAGAGACGTGGAGGGATTTCGCGCGGAGCTTTTTGGATTTAAGGAGGTTCGAGCGCCCGAGAGAAATGGTAAGTGGAGTTTTTAGTCGCTGCTGAAATTTTTAGTCTTCTGGGAGGATCGTTGATGGGAAGAATAATTTTTAAATTGCTTCTGTTGTAATGAATCTTGAATCGCATTTCGAATTCCTCGCCCTGATAGGATTTTGGTGTTTGTTCTTTGACCAAACAATTACAACATTTAGGTATGAGTCAAAAGTTCCGGAATAGTGCATCATTTGGTGTAAATTAAATTTTTTGAAATAACCGCTGTACAGAATATAGATATTGTACAGCATATTGATCGAGGACTTTATTGGTAACGTTTATCTCTTGACACTACTATTAATGAAATTTCATGGTCAAATCTGATTTTTCAAATAGAAATTTCTATTTTTGATATCGGCAATCAAAACGAGGATATTTTCCGTTAGAATATACGGTCACGACAATGGGTCAAAGTAACCCTAAGGATCGAATGAAGGCCAAGGGATTCTTATCCAGTAGTGAAACTCTGCCCGACAGCGAAAATTAGAAGAGGTGAATATTTAACGTTAGTACACCCAGTGCTTGAAATGGATACCATTTTTAGACCAGTAAATAGCTAGTCCAAAAACAAAATGCTCAAAAATAAATGGCCCAGTTCTACGGTCGAGATGAAATGCTTATTTATACATTATTAGAGCATTTAAGGGAGTAAAGAAATCAATTTCTTGATCTCAAGCAATTTATAATGCATTTTCAAGCCTGTAATAATAGTTTCAACTTAAATAAAAGTTAAGCTACCTCCTGGCTAGGAAACAACGAGAAAATCAGTAGTAAAAAGGCTGACGGACTTACTTTTTCTCTTCGACAAACTCCTATAGAAGTTCTAATTTTTACCATATCGATACTGAATTTTTAATATTATGTTTTGTATATTTTTAAAATAAATAGAGTTTGTAAATTTGTACGCTTTAACGAGAATCGAACCCTGAGCCGGCATGTGAGTCCGCGATTCTATGGCCGTAGCCAACTCGCTTACTTGTTTATTACGATAGAAACAAAATAGTGAGTGATGTAGTACGCTACTTGTCTGAATCACAGAAAATAACAAATAGTGCTATTCTACAAGCTATAGACTTTCTACTATGATTTTTAGTAAAATGATCATTATTGATAACATTTTCTATTATTTAAAGAAATTATATGATTTAACCTCGATTTAAACAAATTTGATTTTACTGTGCTTTTTGTTGATATACAAACTCAAATGTTGTTGTTATTACTTACTTTAAATTTTATTAAATAATCAAATGAAAATTATTCCGTTCGGTATTAATGAGCTTTAATGTAAAAAATAAAAATTAAATAGTAAATTATGAATCCTTTTAGTGTATTATAATAAGGATAATTAGAATTGAATCATAATAACCGATCGGTACCCGATTGACAACAATTTTATTATTTATAAGTATGTCTCCAAGCTTGTTATTAAAAATAGCAAAATGTTATGTCTAGTATTCGCAATATTTATAATAAAATTTATCTCAGTGTAGCATCTTCTGTTCGTGCAAATAAAAAAATTTCTTAGCTTTGCTACTTATTTATTATGTAAGTTTCTCTCTTATTAAGTATCTACAAATAATTACGATTCATTAAATTTAAAGTCGTAAAATTGTCAAAGTATAGAGCCTCATACGAAACGTGAGCTTATGACACTAAATGCTAAAGCCACCTTAATAGTTATTTAAAGACAACTATATATTTTCATAAAAATGTTTACAGTCATGACTATATATTATTATAATTCAATGCAAGAATAATCATGCTAAGGATTAAACATTAACGAAACACGAGCTACCTCATATACAAAAAACATTATTTTCGATCAGATTGTATACCGCATCAGCCTTCTTAGACTGACTGGGACGCGCAACAAACTATCGCGTTTCGCTTGTTCATTTTCATAAATTAACTGATTGCACTAAAGTTGCGCACATTGTGTCAAGGCTATCATTGTATCCCGAGAACAACGATCTCCGTTCCAACGTTACAGCGGCGAAAGTCCTCTTTCAACAGCGGGCTAGATCCCGCAGCGAACACCGCCAACTTTTAATTACACAGTCTGCAGTGGCAACAGCTAAACCATATACGCTTCAGTCGCAAGCGCGCGTTACTTCGTTATAACGCACCTAGAGTACACGCGAGATATACTATATGGATGATTCTTCGAAAACTCGTAAAATTTACGCCAACTAAGTTTTTGTGTGTGTGTATATGTGTATGTGTATACGTGTATGTGTGTATATGTGAATGCTTGTATATGTGTATACGTGTGTGTGTGTGTGTGTATATGTGTATGTGTGCATGTGTGCATGTGTGCATGTGCGCATGTGTATCTGTGTATGTGTTTGTGTGCATGCATGCATTTGTATGTTTAATCTAACGAACCTTTGCATGCTTTTTCTCATCAATTTTTAGAAGTTTTAGCTTTTTTTGGTTGATTTTCTAGCTTTATAGACGTTTCTATAAATTTTAAAAATTTGTAATTTCTTTTCTGATTAAACTTTTTACACTATAAAAATGGATTATTTTGATTACGAATTCATCAAAACATATTTCTAATACGTTTTAGTGAAAACTGGAATTTTATTATGACAAAGCTTCATTCGTTAGGAAGCAATATCTTCATTGTACCGAGTTTACTAAAAAAAGAGGGATTGCACTTTAATAACGAAAATTCCTTTAGAAATATTTTTTGTTTTTCAAAGGAACGTTTGAAAGCTGTTGATATCAAGTTATTTTATTGATTAATTTATATCTCGAAAATAGCAGAAAGTAGTTATTGGACTTTTCATAAGATGAAAATTATTGTAAAACATCCAGGAAGTTCATAATTTAAATCTAAATAAAAAAATCCATTATATTAATTATTGTTCGCGCGGTAGCCGGCCAAAACGCATGAATTAAAAAATAGCTTTGAATTTGCTTATAATTGGTCGCGGTAATAGCGTCGTGCGAAAGTGCAGCTATTTTTACACTGATTTTAATGTAGAAAATCACAGTATAAAAGTGAGCATTTATTGCTCTTAAAAATTACTATCTACATGTTGTCTTAGTGTATAATTGTTAGTGTATGATAAACAACTTAACACGCGGTCGCGAGAACAGGCATCGCGATGCGCGTGAAGGCTCCGAGCTGATCATAGTCGCGGTCTGGCCGGAAGAGAACGAGCTCAGCGAGAACAATTAGTTTTGTTCTTGCTTCGCCGAAATCAGCAAGTAAGAAAGTGGGAGAAAGCGTGTACACAGTGTGCGCGAAAATATGAAATATTATAAGCCCACTGAAAGTGCAAACGGCACGAACAATTATATAAAAAGTTATAAAGGGTGTATTAATTATATTATTATTATTATTATTATATATTAATCACATAATATTGACGTTTATCAATCGTGGTGCGACTCATCATATACGCACGGCGAACACATGGATTGATGTCATATATATTGATGACAGCGACGTCGTTTTAGACTCAAACAACACAATGCAACATTCCCGAGTCGTCTCAACATGTGACGGGTCGATGATGAATGACGAAGATCAGTACATTAACATACGGCTCGATATTCTTAGTAAGCATCTCACGGGGGCCCTTGATTAGTTGGCGCCAGAAACACACTTCAGTCCGAGGAAGAAGTGCGATCCACCGTGGGTAGATGTCGAGCTGAGACATATCTACAGAAAGCAAGAAGCTGTAAAACGTAGCAAGGACCACAACTTGTGGATAGAATACCAGTCTCTTACAAATACTGTAGAGGACCGTACAAACAATCATTTTCAGGTCGGATTACAATGTGCCATTATGCAATAATTAGGATTGCCTGGCATTCAGATCCAGAATGGGGATTACGTGCCCTTCTCAGATACTGTCACCAACCTAAGTGTGGTTATGAACGCTGCCCTTACGTGGAAACCTCAGCTCGACGCGGTGAGCAAGAAGGCGAATAGAGCCTTACATGGCCTGCGTTTACTCCACTCGTGCACCACAGAGGCATTACGAAAACGGCTCGCAAGTTCATTAGCGGTCTCTCATCTTGACTACTGCTCTGTGGTGTACCTCGATGCATCGGAAGAGCTGCAGAAGAGACTGCAGCGACTGCAGAACGCATGTGTTCGATATATATGCGGCGTGAGGAGGGACGAGCACATCACCCCATATAGGGAGGGCCTGGGCTGGTTATGCACAAATGAAAGGAGAGAGTATTTTGCGGTGGTGCTATTATATAAAATTATTCGCATGGAGCAACTACCGTTCTTTGCTGCTTTCTTTCATAAGAACCAAGCCAGAAGCTCTGACAGGGGTGGTGTGAAGGAGCTCTCGATACCATTCTTACATTCGGACACCGGGTTACATTCGTTTGCAGCGCAGGGTTTCACATTGTGGAACTTGGTACCAGAGGATGTGCGGTGTAAGCTCTCATTAAAATAATTTAGAGCAGTCGTGCGCACGCACCTCTCACGACCTTGCGGTGACAAACAAGCAAACTAACACTGGTGTATCGTGTAAGGCTACTCGTTATTTATTTGTATGCGTTGCATTAATTTTGTTGACTATCTGCGTTCCATGTATGAATGTATTTATTAGCATGAATGTATTACTAGCGTGAATTGGATGAGTAAATTGATGGTGTTTATACCCTAGTCATGCTAGGTTGGTAAGAATGCTTTTAAATAATACCGTGATAGATATAAGCCTAATGAGACCATATGCAAATTTACCATTAACGACGATCTGTGATCTGATTACGAAATGTAATTTAAAAAATTTATTGAATATAAGATTGCGTAATTTTATATCGTGACTGTAACTAATGTATTGTAAATATGTGACACTTATGTATTATTCTTTTTTGTCTTGTACATAAATAAAAGCTATATCTATCTATCTATCTAAAAAGTAATTTAACAGGTGTACAAACCTTTCGCACTTTCGAAGAGATTCATCCATATACGCGAAAACTAAACACAGAGAACTGAGCCCGCATGAGATGCTTTCTGTTGCAGCAGCGCACCGTGATGGCGCCATAAGAGCGTAGTATTTGTCTTTCGGCTCGCATGTATGACGCGTGTATACTCATACGTATATATCCCAGCGCGCGCTCGTGAGCTCTGGCGGCGCTAATTGATATTCTATTCCGTTTCACGAAACTTACCTCCCCCCCCCCCCCCCAAGGGCGCCGCGAGCGCTTTCATTTGCATTCGGTCTATTTGATGTGTTATATGTGTGGGTGACGTTCAGCTACAGCTCTCGCGCGAGAAGCACTTTCAAGTGCTTAGCCGGGATCTTGGGAAGCTCTGTCACTTTATACGGGATATTTATTGTACGTGGCTTGCGTGGGTACGAGTGATGGCGAAAGTATTTTAATGTTATCTTTCTATAGTTTGGGATAATGGTTGAACACATTTAGGCTTTGGTAGGATTTTTTTTTATTTCGGAACTTCGGTAGCTTTCGGTATTTATGAGGTTATTTATTTAGATAAATTACTGCTAATTGGTTAAATAAAATGCTTTCTCAAAGAGAAATTCATAATTTTTTTGTTGAAACTTAGCTACTGAAAAAAGTTTGCGTGTGTTTAGAATCAGCTATCTGTCAATAAAAACTAAAAAATAAATAAAATTTCTTACTTTGTTGAACTGGTTCAAAAAATTTTTGATAAAGTCAGTACTTAACAGTATTTAATTAGTATTCATATTTTATGAATTTATAATTCTGGTCGTACCAGTGAAATTGTACGCATCGTAGATCCAAAAGACGTTTAACTAACTCTGAATTAATTATTTTTCAGAAGGCAGTTTGCTAAAGTAGTTTTATTAGTCTCTGTATTCTTAAAATCATGATTAGGCTGCAAAATACGTGGAAAAAAAATTGGAATGTGTCGATCAGATATGCTTTTGCTTTATTTGTGTCGATTATTTATTTACTCTGTGTGCTAAACTTACGTACAAAATGCTAAAACGTCTGCTAAAATTCAGATTCTTCATTAAAGTATTGTAGAAATTACAGACACAACCTGACTCACATCTTGAAAACCATTTGGTTACTGCTAACTAACTTTAGAATAAAAATATAAAATTTTGATAAAATAAACAAAAGAAAATTAAAAAAAATTTTTGGTAATTTTGTTTGATAGATGTATCATATTTCCCAACTAATAGGGATTGGATAAATTTCTGCTAAATAAGATAGTAGCGGTTTTTTGTTACTCCAATAAAAGATTAACATTCGAATGCCCAAAATCAGAATTATGATACAAAAGCATTGAAGAAAATTACACGTACATAAAAAATGTTTACTTAGAATTCACTTGGCTATGTTTTAACTTGGCACATGTCAAAAAATTTTAATACATTAATATAATTATTTGCTTACAAGAGAAATTTTCTTGAAATTTAAACGTAAGAACTAAACTATTATTTTCCTTCGAAGTCTTCAATGTCAAAGCTATTACTGGGGTAGAAAATAATTTCAAGGACTTATAGCGTAGTAAAATGAAACTACAGAAATGCTTTCTACATTGCTGTCAGTTGTATATAGCTTAAAGCTCTAAGATAATAGTTTTAAGTCTCACCTCATAAGGATGCGTGATGTATAATAGTGAAATTCAAATAATTGTTGATGTACTGATTTTTATCACCTTAATAAATGCAATTGTATATTATCCTTCAAAATAAACACGAAGAAGAATAGTACGTAGAAGAATAAGACTACAAAATGTTTGCTAACACTGTGCAACGATATCATTTCCTCCAATAAAGCTGATCTTAAAACAATTTTATTGATTGACTGGTCATTAAAATTCTTGGACTTTTCAATCGTTAGCTTGAACGAACCATCAGATTTGCCTGTCAAAATGTTTCCCTACAAACTGACCAACGTAAATGGAATCCTCTAAAATTACTCATGTTGCACGATCCTCCCTACATATACTCTCTTAAAAGCCAGGAAAATGGCAAAGGTATTTATTACTCTTGCATCAAAGTCATCACCGACAAGCTGAAATTCTCTCTGAACGAAACTACAGAAATACGAGCTGAACATTCTGCCCATGCAGTTCTTTGTAACGACCTTCCTGAGCCATCACTACGACTTAATAGTCTGTAGAGTCCTCTCGAACAGCAAGAACGTCGCGGTCGTACCCGTTAAGTACGTGACCGAGCTGCGCACGTCCTTGGTCTTTTTCCTCTACTGGCTCTTAATACCCCTGATATTCTGCTGCTTCTTATTGTTAGTTTCGTCGCATATACTGAAGCTCCATTCGAGTAAATGGTCAGCTATTAATTATTACCGGACTTTGCTGGGCGTGACCCTGGCGTAGCAACTAAGTATGACGACCCAGCGAATCATCCAGCTCTGGCTGAGCTTGCTCTATGTCAAATACTCCAGTAACGCCTTCTCCACACTATTCGACGTTCAAATGGTCGACAACGAGTTGGCCTTCGTCAGATATGAGGAGATCCATGCCTCTGGACTGCCTCTCTGCGTGCCAAGCTGACTGTATGCGTAGAAGCAGGTCTCCAGAGACATTAACGTCTATCCGAAACTCAGACTCAGCAAAAATGACTTCTACTACCTGGATTGTCTGAAGAAACTCTTGGTGCTCGAGGATCGCATTTGCATGGCACCGTTCTATTACAGTAAGTATTTTGTGCGGAAGCGCGGGAATAGAAGAGCAGGAGTTAGGCTAAAAATCTCCGAGAAGTGAAATGAAGAAGGAGCATAATCATGCGAAGCGATTGATCGTCATTCTGGCGATCGGTTTTTCCATGGCTACAGTTGCTTTTCTGTGTGAATTATCGTCTGCACATTTGGTCAACGGCATGTTGCTGAAGTATTGGTTATGCTCGTAAATAACAGTAACTTTAATGTGCGATGATTAATTTCACGCGCGGGGCTCAAAATTGACATTATTATTTGTTAAATCTTGTGAAGTGCATTAACGTCGACCTTTATTTTAGTAATAAATATATATATTTGATTACAGTGCTCCCTTAGCTCATATAATTTTAATATCAACGAATATTGCATAAAAATTTGTAGTAATATTGTCCGCAATTATTAGTGTAACTCCGTATAACCAACAAAGACTTTACTGAACTAAATATATACTTATTGCCGCTGAACTGACTGCGATTCCCCCGTTCTCCCCAATGCCAGCAGCAACCTTCTGAGGGAGTATAATGCACACAGAAAACCTTATCAATTCCTGCAGTAGAAGGAGAAGCAGAATTCGATTATCATACACCTCATGTTATCAACCGTCTTTCTGGTTTATTTTCTTTTGAATGTGTGTGCAGATGAAGTCACTTGCTTGAAAAGTTTTGAGTATTTAATCGAAAATTCACTGATACCGTTGCAATTTCGTGTTTTAAGCTGTTTTTAATAATAAACTGTATCTGACATAAACATAGAAGAAAATGTATATATTTTAACGATTGTATAAAAAGTTAATATATTTGCAGCTTTAATGCATAAATAAACGAATTTTTTTATGAAGAAATAATCTTCTTTATGAATTTCATGATATCCTTTTTTCTTTCAGAGATGTTAATAAATGGAAACTCAAGCTTGTGCCCTTCCGATGCATATCGTATACTAATAAGCGCGTCTCAATAATTTACTGTTTCAACAAACTACACAAATTTTTGTTTCTTTTTCCTTGCTCAAAGATACTCAAAAGTAAACTACTGCGTGGATTGGACAGGATACCAGCTAGATTTGATCTATTTTTCATCTAGACTTCCTGTAAACTCGCTAATTATGAAACATGGTTTTCCTTACGATACTGATCGTCTAGATTGTAGCACCTATATAGATCGTCATTTTACGTAAAAAGCATTTCATCAGTAGGTACATCTCAGTAAATTCAACATTTTATTCATCTCTCTGGTACACGAAGATAATGATAGTCATCTGACACTGACACCGCAATTATACGATAAAAATGTAAATTCCTTCACCAAGTATCAAAGAACTATCAAAGTAAGTTGCCTCAATCTACATCTCATTCTACAACTCATTACAGCTTTTGAAACGAAAAAGAATCGCCAACGTACATTTCCCACAATTGGCAGTACGAAAGCGGAAAGCAAAGTAGACAAAAAAGTCACCGGACTATAAATCGAGCAAAGAAAATTAAAAATTCTTGCTTCCCATTTATTTTCTTCCCTCGCTTTATTCTCGGTTAGCTCCGCACTTTTTTCACGCAAGTTTAATTGAGACGACGACGTCGACAACGACGAAGGCATTGCATTTTTTATTTCGCTCTTTTCAACTCTTTCTGTTTCTCGCTTTCTCTCTCTCTCTCTCTCTCTCTCTCTCTGTCTCTCTCTCTCTCTCTCTCTCTCTTCCTCTCTCCCTCCCTCCCTCCCTCTCTCTCTCTTTCTCTCTCTCTCTTTCGTCCGGCTTCATTCTTCGTACTTTGGCTCTTTTCACTTGACGTCGTATTAATTAGCAGCCGCGGGGAAAACCGATTACTCTTGTGATTCCTTAGAAGTAAGTAACTAGTACGCGGAAATGAAATCGTGAAAACCCGGGGCACGGCAGTCCGCCTTTATACAGCGAGCTTCTAATTACCAGCGGCGACGAGAAATACTTTATTTAGGAGCTTGATTACGCGGCAAACCGAGAACAACCTGCTTGAATATTTCAATAATCCGAAACTTGTGTAGCGAAACATGCTTATTTATGTCTGTAAATTGGGGGCATACTCTATTTGGAATACAAATTATTGTATTTTTAGAAAAATTGCCAAACTAACATTAAATTTATCAGTATAATTTACACTTTCATAAATTAAAATTTCAAAACAAATATAATTACTAATAAATGTCTACTTAAAACCAAAATAATTGCTAATAAATGTCACTACCATATTTATTATTTGTAGATTTATTATAAATCAACTCCAGACAGGTATAAACTCATTTATACAGAAATCTGCTTATTTATAGAATTACAGTTCCTGATGATATAGTTGACTACAACAGTATAATTTTATTTATACACTGTCAAACAGAAAATATAAAGTTCAATTAACACAATTTAAAGTTGTGCTTGTGAACTAAAAGGAATCACTATTAGAAACGTAATTTTTACACGCAAGTTTTATAAAAGTGAAATCCTATACCTATTCTTGTTCTAAATTTTGAGTTTTTGTATGTCAAAAATAATGCAACTAAGATACATTAAACCAAGAGATTCTGAGTGACACTCCATTATATATTGTTGATTCGTTTACTGCAATATTGTTTAATTAATAACTAAATTTAGATAGTATTTCGAAATTTCTGGAATTCCAACCTTATGGTTCCACAGACAATGTGGAATTTTACATATAATTGTTGACTGAATACTGTAGGTACTTCGCTACAATAATTTATATAAAATATAAAATAACGTGCTATTACTTTGTTACAGTTACAGGTACGATAGTTTTGTGGACTGACGTTGCGTTTAATCGATTTGTTCAATGACAAAGCGTCTGTAATAGATTTTTACTGTAAAAGTCTATTGCAGAATAATAAAGGTCCAATTAATTTCAAAATTGTAAATTAAGACCTTTAGCAAGTATTTATAGTACTTATGATGTTTACTACTATTATATTTAATATGTTATGGAACTGACTATTTCATGTTTGCATTGTTCACTTTGCTCCGTAATTTTATCGCAGAATATAGTTTTGTATTAAAATTTGACATGCCACAGAACTGACATTTTATACCTATTTTATTGATCTATTTAAAAATAGCATACCTCAACCAATAATGAATATTCTTATACGTAACTTCCTCAGTGGTCCGGATGCAACGTGTACCAATTACGACGGACTCACCCATATACAATTCCCATGAATTTTCAACAGCCCTCGTTAAAAGACCACGCGAATCTTTCTTTTCCTTCCGGCTCCGACCGCAGTTACCGCGCCGATTAAAGGCCCAAGCGCGAAAATAAACGATAAAAAGAGATCGGAAAAAGACAGACCGACGATACCGCGAATGGCGTTGATTGTCCTAGCGATGGAATTTTCCTCGACCGCGCAGCTGCTGCAGAACGATAATTGAATTTACTGCGGAAGAGAGAAAGAGCGAGAGAAAAAAATTCTCCCTTTTTATACGAGTAGTTCGAGTGCAGACGTTTGGTGATATATTTTAGCGATTGAAATTGTCGTGAATAATTTTTTTGCTGCGGGTTGTATCGTAGGTACCGTTTCGTTCTCTGTGCCAACGCTATCGATGGGGATTTGGATTTAGCACTGGGTGTATCTGCATTGGCACTGGTTCACTAGCCTAGCTTTGGATCGTAGTTAAAAGATAAAATAGGAACTTAAAGATGAGTACAAAAATAGAGTTAAAAGAAGAATTGTGTATTTGTATGAAATTTTTTCATGGCTTGATTCTATAGATTGTATGCTACATTCTTTGCGAACTGCTCGAATTTTTATAATTTCAAACATCCTAATGATGTCACATTCATATAGCGGTGCCTACTGATGTTATATGATTTTAACGTCATTTAAAGAAACTTTATTTAAACCACAACTTTTTTAGATTTTAATCTTTTATGATAATTTAAATTAAATGACGCATCGGCTCATGTTCTTTATCAAAATCATGTATTCCGATCGAAAAAATTTTGCATGCAAATACCTAAATTGAATTTTGAATGGTTCTATTATTACTAAATACTTTAAACATTTTTCGTAAGATTCTCCATAAGATCATATACGAATTATTATCCGGGTGAAAATTATAATTCTAATTACCTATAAACTATCATTGCATACAGTTGTATATGAACCATAACTCGCCCCCTCCACCTTATTATCGAAAGTCAATTTTAATTTCCTTTTGTTTCATATAAAAATATGATTCTGGTCAAAAGTTATTAAGAATTGAAGATGGAGCCTGATAATGCATGAATATTCCAGGAAATTTACGTATTTTAAATTCGTTCCAATGTCGGTCCAAAAATATAATATCACGATAAATAAAACAAATTACTCTGATGAAACTTTTTAATATGAAATTAATTGGACGTTGAAAAGTTGCTGGTGCTATTTTAAGCCCATTGATATCCTCTTCAATTGAAAATGTTCATCAAGAGTTGAAAAGGCTGCTGTCTTCTTGGACTCTTCATCCAATATTACGTGATAAAATCCCGAAGCCAAATTAAAAGCAGAAAAATAATAAGCTCATTCTAGTTTTTCTAGAATTTCTTTGACATTCGACAATAAATGATTACCTTGCCGTATGTACTAATTTATTTTGTAAAAAATGTTCTTGCTTTCCAGAAGCATATATTTAGGAACTATCTACTATATTATCTAGGACTTATCCATAAAGGACTTCCGTATGGTTTGCTAAATTCATCTATTATACTTTTTTCTTAAATTTCCTTACGTTGTTTCTTAATTTCATTTTTAATTTGAGTAGATTATCTATATTGCTATTAAAAGCTGTATCTAAATTAATCTTTTGAAGCCGGTAATTTATCCCTTTGTAACAAGTACTTTCCCTTAATGTCTTTACTATTTTTCCTCATTACAACTATTGTTTCATTGATCTTGGATTAGTTCCTTTTCTTGTCACAATTTTATGTCATAAACTTCTATTTGAATTCTATAAACATGAATATAATTATCTGAATCGCTATGTGTTTCCAAAGTAACTTTAGGTTAATTTTTAAAAAACCCAGCTATAATATTTTTACCAGTCAATATGTCGAAATTCTTACGGACGTTGACTTTGACTAAAATGACTTTCCACGTAATATTGCAACATTTTTGACACAAATTCTTTCGTATTGAACACTTACTATTTAATACTATGGAAATAATCTCCTTTTATGTACATGGATTTTTATCTTCGACACGATCATTTAACCGATCTGAAAGTTCAACAATAAATTGCCACACTTCCTCTTCTTCCTCTACTTCTATGTACATATAAAAATCTTTTAGCATCCCTGTAACAACATCATAATATTGCAATAATTCTTTATTAATTTCTAAATTATCTCAAGCATCTTTTGCTTGATCAGAAATTATATTTGCATTTTTGTATATATAAATATATATTTAAGCAAAAAAAATGTTCTACTAGCTTTTTACTATACCTTAAAACTAAATAAAGAAGTTTTAAATAGTTATTCTAAATGCTTTCTTGAAAAAAACCTTAATATATGGGCAATTAACAATTAAAAATTAGCATGGTCATATATAAACATGGTTTAACAAAAGAAATATGTTTACTAAAACAATTAGGTTTAACATAATTTTTTTTCTTCGGTGGTGTCTACGATACGGGTAGAGAATCGAAGCAGATTTGCATTTCTGTCTGAATTTTTTCAAAAAAGCTTAATTCAAAAAAAGTTATAGCATATTTACGTTCCTTTGAATGACATCAGACCGAGTTACTTCAAAGGTGCCGCGTCTACAGTTTGACATGACGAGGATTTTCTAAGCGCTATATGTTCTTTAATTTTGGATATTTTACAAAAATTCAGTTCTCAAAGAAAGTATGCTATAATCTGTCAAAATATGATATACAAAAATCATGTTAAAGCCGAATTGAATGCGAAATGTTTTATTGGTTTTAAAAAAGACATCAGATGGGATGATCATATTTTAGGACTAAGACAACTTTTCCATTTAATTAATGATTGCAGTTAAACTGATTCCCTTATAAAATATACCAAGATTTTCATACTCTTTACTTACCCTATATATTAAACAAAGCGTTTTTAACCATACATAATTTAATGGAAATAAGACTTTCAAAAGTCGATTTAAAAAGTTGTCTTATTCCAGATAACCAGGGACGTATTTCGAGAAACGTTGAATTTTCAGATGTACACATATATCTGCATCATAATTCATTTGCACCCGCTTATACTAACCTATATGAATAATTTTTACCCACGCATGAATATTGCCGCTCGTCGTTAATCGTCGCGATCGTCTTAAACGTCGTGGCTGCCACTGCCAGGCCAAACACAGACCGTCGACGACACGGTGCGAGATTTCGAAAATTGGCCTGCCGGCGGCGTACTTGCTCACACAGGATATGGCACTTGTATATATATGTAGAGGGAGTGAGAGAGAGAGAGTAAAAGAGAGAGAGAGAGAGAGAGTGAGAGAGACAACCGCGCAGTTTGTCTGACTAATTGGCCCGGGAGACGCGGAAATTGATTGGCGGCGGTGGCTTTCGTATGCCCGTAGCTGTAATAAAGTTGGCGACGCATTTTGTTATTTTACTTTACAATACGGTGATTATTGGAATTGCAAAGTGTTACGTGCATTTAAAAACGCTGAATATTCGAGAATGTATCTATTTTTCTTCATTTAAAGAAAGTAGCAAGATCAACTTTTATAATCAATCAAAGAACCACATAAACTATCAGAAAGTAGAACTCTTGCCTTTTACCTTTTTACAGGTTTGTATAGAAAAAGATTTATTAAATTAAAGTTTCGAAAAACAATTTTTTAATTTATTATTATTATTCTTATTAGTATTATTATTATTAATATTAATATTATTATTATTATTATTATTATTAGTATTATTATAATTAATATTAATATTATTATTATTATTATTATTATTATTATTAATATTATTATTATTATTATTATTATTATTATTATTATTAGTATTATTATTATTAATATTAATATTATTATTATTATTATTATTATTATTATTATTAGTATTATTATTATTAATATTAATATTATTATTCTTATCATTTGATTAATTTTATTTAATAATTTAGTTCTTTTAGAGAACTATCGATTGAAAAAATGTTCAGATTGGTGCAGATTTATTCATGTAATATATGAAGCAATAAAATCGAAGGGTGAATACTGAAATGATAATATTACATTGTCATTTTTCGTTAATAGAAATAAACGACAATTAGTATGCACTGATGTCAAACCTCGGTCATTACATCTTGTACAATACTGAATAATCAAAGTTAATATTACGATTTTAGTTTTAAAAGATTAACAATACGAAATACGAATTAAGTAAAAATCGGGCCGTAAATACAAATCACGATGTTTACCTTATTAGGATTATTGTTTCAAAATAAGTCTTACCTTATTTTCATATGAATTTAAACAATAAACAACCGTATCTGCTTTGGCGCGCTCGATATAATTCGCCTGCAATCGCGGCATACGGGCTGTTCGCGTGTTCGGGATAATCATTGGGGACGATTAGCGCGAGGAGCAATTAGCACGAGAGCTTGGAATTTGAAACTCGATTTCCCTTTCCTCTCCTTTCGCTCATTCTGTAATTGGACCGCCGAATTTCGTTTGGAAGCGATCGTTTCGGCTGCAACAGTTGACGCGCTTTTAATGTTTCCATCGTTGTGGAATGTCTATGCACAGTAAAGTAAATGTTTTGCACACCAATGATTGTACTGTACATTATATTATGCGTAAGTAATTGAGTGAAATTATGCATAAAAATAACGATTCTATAAACATGATCATTTTTAGGGGAAGGTACTTAATAGTAAGATCAAGCGAACAAACATCTTATAAGTTCGCATATATCTAAAAAAAATGTCTTGCAAAGTCAAAAAGATGATAAAATGTTAAATTTAAATAACTTCACAAAAAATATGTAAAAAATTAAATTGTATATAATTAATTGGGAATTTATATGATTTTCAAAAATGGTTAAATGAGTTAGAAAGTGGTTCATTATTGTCAAAAAAGTATTATTCAGAATTTTTCCGATTTGAATTTATTGAAAAGAATCATTAATTATAGTTGCGATCTTGAATTTCAAGCGAATTTTTTCGAAATGATTCCTACTGGGCAGTCGATTTGTGATATCACGATGTTATACTTTTGGAAATTGAGTTCAAAAAGACATTAAACGCTTAAATATTTGTGTAATGTATATATTGTTATTTATAGGAATCTCTTTCACTGCTAAATCTGACCTTAGCGAGAATCTCCTGAAACATTCTGTAGATTACCAGCATGCGGTTATAAAAGGTGATCAGAACGTAAACATACTGACGGACTTGGGCGATGCTAAAATCGTCAAACAACTTGCGTGCGAACTAAACAAACTTGTGGACCATGGTGCTACTCATCACATCAATGGTCTCGCACACGAATTGATGTTATCTTTGCAGATGACAATGACGATATATTAGACTCTAATAATATGCTAGCGTCACCGACGACAGTGTCAAGTACTTGCTTTATGCGGATGATTCGCAAACCAACGCCCAAGTTACTAGAGATGATTTTCGTGGGGACATACAACGGTTTTTGGTTCTGATTATAATGTTAACAAGATTCGCGAATTACAGCTTACAGGCATTGAGCTGCAAGATAGCATTTTCGTTCCCTTTGTTGACACAGTAACTAACCTGGGGGTTGTTTTGGATTCTAAGTTGATGTGAAAACCTCAGGTTGATACAGTAAGTAGGAAGTTTAATCGTGCCCTTTATGGCCTACGATCTTCTCGATCCTGTACCACCCAGACGTTACGCGTGCAGCTTGCAAATGCTCTTGTGATCTCCCACTTAGACTATTGCTCTTTGGTGTACCTTGACGTGTCGAGCGAGCTGCAGACTAGACTGCAAAGATTGCAGAATTCGTGCGTGAGATACATATGTGGTATTAGATGGAGAGAGCGCATTTCTCCATACAGGAATAGACTGGATTGGTTTACTATAGAGGGGAGAAGAGAATGCTCTGTACCTTGCGACCCTCTTCCAAAGAAATCGTCTCAGGGCGTGCTTCTCTGGAACTCCCTTCCTCGTAGCCTAAAGAGTCTGCATTCGCTAAGCAATTTCGAAACAGCGCTACGCAGACATTTGGCCGAAGAACACGGTGGCGACTAATATTGCATAGTTTTGTTTCGTCCTATTTGCTCTTAGAACAGGGTTTCATTATAAGTCCAATATCTAGTTTTAAGAAATAACGAACTGTGATAACAGAGATATATGACATGTAAATCAACGAACTGCGATTAGCAATGATGTACTATTATAATGTGATTTGCCATTTGCGACTAAATTGCTACATATAAGGCTGCACTTAAATATAACCTGTACCTGATCCATATGAGCATATCATTTTTTTGCAATCAAATAAAGGTATAATTCTAATTCTAATTCTATATATTCGAATTCCTCATCTCAAAATACGTACACATATATATTTTTGTTGCTGCTATTTAATTTTTAGTTTCTTGAACTGTGCTTACTATTAGTGGTGAGTATCACTTACATTAGAAAAATTATGAGCCAATTTACATTAGCTAAAAATATGGTAGTTTAAAACCTTGAATCTCCGAAGTTTTTATATTTGTTGTGCGTGTTTGTACGAAACGTAATCTAACGTAAATATATTGCATCGATAGATTTAATAGACAATAATCCTAAATAACCCGTATCTTGTAAGAACAAAAATATAAACCATAAATATTCTTTTCCGTGGATTTTCCTATACGTGACGAATGATACAAAAAATGATAAATGAACGAATTATCTGGATTCATATGGAACCTTATGCATCAAGGGGAGAAAATGAACTATTTCTAGCGAGGTTGCACGACTCGGCTATGCACGAGTCGAATTCGAGGGCGCGGCCGAAGACGCCCATGCCAGAGACGAGTGCTGCAAACACCTCATCCGAGTCTGAAAAAGCTATTTTTTGCTTCCTCAAAAAGGAAGCTTTGTGATAGTAAAAAAAAAAGTTTTGCTAAAAACATGTTTTGAGAAACATGATTTGAGATATAAGAAATCAAAATACACTTTTCTTTAGAAATTGTCCGTATGGTTGGGTGCGTGTGTGTGCGTGTGTGTGTATGTGCATATGTTTATGTGTGTGTGTGTGTGCGTGTGTATGCATGTATGCATCCATATATCAAGTAATCCACGGTAACATTTAATACTTCAGGGCTCATTTTGTTTGTTTTTTTTTTAAACGAAGGGGCACAATAACAATTTTTATAGCGTTTCTGATATTTTTTGTTTTTTTAGCGGTTATTAGATATTTGGGTTTAGTTTTTCGGGCTTTTTGGTACGTTAGAAATAATATCATCGATACAGTGAAAATGCATTTAAAAGAGTATAAAATTACCTATCTTTTACCACCCGAAATTTTGCATAAGGTGTCTCCTTTCTTTTGTTATACACTTAAATGTCAGTTTCTGTTTGAACGATGATTTCTCTGCAATATATATGATACAAAATTTTTGAAAAAATTGAGGAAATTAGGACAATGGAGAAGATTATTCTGTAAAATTTTTGAGACATTTTATTTTTCTATGATTGCGAAAGGAATCATTTTGTAAAAGAAAATCGATTTTCTAGGGCAAACGATAACTCAAGTAAAACAGCAATTTCCATAAAGGTAGCTTTTTACTATCTCTCGGCTAAGTTCTTTGCTCAGATCATGAGGACTTTTATTTTTCGAGATATTCAAGGTTATATTTGTTTAAAAAACTTTATTGCTTGCTTATTTCTTGGGTACCACTTGGTATTTTTTTACCCATGAACGCATATTTTTTTCGTCTTTTGATAAAGAATTTAAATCAAAGCAAATTTTTTTCAACTTAGGCATGAAATAGGGCTTGTTATGCCGAAAATTAACGTAGAAAACCGCGCATTTCGAGCGTGTTTGTAAAATGCATTTACTATATTTATAAATAAAATTTAATCAACAATTATAGTGTTGCAAAATTTATTATTGTCATTGGAAAAAAATGTAACTTGATATGCAAAACTTTTTAACTTGCTTTTTAAATGCTATACTTTGGCATAGAATTATTTATAGTTGAGAATTTTTCTTTAGTTTTTTAAAATAAATTTTGTCTAATATGTGTGCGTAAAAAATTTCTTTTAAATACGCTTGTCTTTATCACAAAAATATGCTTTTACTCCAATAAGTTGTAAAAAGAATTGTTGTATTGAATAGTTTCAAAATAAAAGAAGACTATATAGAGCATTTTTTAGTTAACAATATATTTTTAATATTTCTCAACACTTTGATCAAACACGTTTGAAAAAGGGGCCATTTCATGCCTGAGTGGAGAAAAATATGTTTATAGTTCATCGATAACTATTTCAATAGGTCCTAATATAATATGTTACAAAGTTTGTGGAAGGTATACATAAGAACTAGCCGAATAACCTTAATTTGTATTATTTTCTTTTTAAAGAAATGTAAAGCCTAAAAACTGACTCATCAAAATCGATAATTCGCACAAACTTGATCATTCGGTAACATAATAAATTAAATAAATACTGTTATAGTTTAAATACAATCCAATACATAATTATTTTCCTTTTAATCAAATTCATCGCTAATCACAGCTCACAAATCATGGCAAGAGACATAATGAAAGAGACGCCGACGTAGAGACGCACGTACGCGTGCACTTGCATTGCAGCAGACAGAGACGTTTGATCGATGGATGCCCAATTTACCCTTATGTCAGCTGTAGTCGGCTGCAATTTCCGCGCGCAAGCAACAACTATGCACGAGACGCAGCGTTAATTGCATAATTATTATGTCAACTGCAGCGATCTGATTGTACATGGGATTTCGAGCCTTACATGGCCTGAATTTCTAACAATCGATGTGTTCGAATTTACCGTATAGAAAAACCGTTGTTAATACATTTAGATTAGCATTTAGATAGCTCAAATTTAATTATTAATTTGAATTTGAAACTATTTGCTCTAGTGCTTTAATGTAAACAGTTATAGTTCTTCTTATAACGCAATTATTAAATGCAGAACTCCAAATCCAAATAATAACCATTCCTAAGAATGTTTTAAATACTACACAAAATAATTATTTTCTATTTATAAAAATACTACAGTTAATAATAATACTTTTAATACAACATCATCTTTCCAGTATTATTATCCATATATAATAATACTTAATATCTACAAGAAAAAGCACAACGATAAAGCTTAGTTGTGATATACAGGATGTAAAAGTATTGTTTAACTTGAATAATCTATAATATCTCAGAAGATTATGAACCAAATCGGCTGAAAAGTATTTAGCCGATAACTTGACACCTAACAAATATTTTCTGAAATTATCAAGACATTACAAGTTATCGTTGTCCAAATAATGCATTTTTTGGTATTTATTTTTTCTCTCGGGGAAACAACAGTCGGATGACTTAAAAATTTACAGGAATATATCTACATATGAAACTAATATTCAGTAAAAATTTCATTAACTTTTATCGTACTTTATTATGTAAAAGAATCGCTTTCCAGAAACAATTCTTTCATTAAAAATCTTTTAAAAAACTGAAATTTGATAATTTTGAAATTTGACAAATTGCTATAAAAGAATTTTAATTAACCAATTTTGCTGAAACTTTCAATCGCACACCAAATATTGATAGCAAATATATGTGCAAGGTTTGGGAAATATATACGGCAGATTGAGGGAATGGTGATATGCTACATACTAAAACATCTACATACACACACACACACGCACACAAACACACACATACCAACACACACACATGCACACGCGCATATGCATACGCACACGCCAAGCACAAGCACACTCATACACGCTCACACACACATACCTACAGATATTTTAAGACTAGGACTCCCCAAGGCATAAAGCATGTTAAAACGTTGAAAAAATACAAAAAGAAAGTTATTGTCACAAAGCTTTCTCTTTGAGAATACAAAAAATCAGCAAAAGACCGAGCTGCTCTTGAAATAAAAACGATGAAATATTTCATCGAGATTATATTCAATGAAATATTTCGAATAGAGGTGCACTCATTTAGGTGACATAAGTCCGGAGACCGGAGACCTCGTTAGCTTCTTAATATAATAGGAGATTTGTACACACTAAAAAGTCACAGAATAAGTTCTGTTCAAACCTCAATATGTCGAAAATACGAAAAATCAGCCTAAGTTATTATTCCGGAAAGCCACAGTTTTCATACATAAAAATTGACATTTAAAGGGCATTTCTTTACTTAAATTAAAGTAATTTCTTATTGGAAACTTTTTATCAAAGACTAATCATTCGTTCTGAAAATGTTAATTTTAGCGGATAATAGCCATACACCTTTGCTGTATATTTTACTCTATAGATTATATTAAAAATCTTTTCATCGGTGAATATTCAAAAAAGAAATTTGTATTTAATTATCATTCAAAACCATTGCCAGTAGATTGGAGTAGTAGGATTGCAATATTCAAATGCTCCATTACAGTTATATTGTTATTTTTAAAAAAATATTTCAACAATTTGCAGAGTCATTTCTTTCGCTTATAAATTAATTTTATTTAATTTTATTTAACTACGTTCTCATCGCATGTCTCCAATGCCGAAGTCATTACTGCGGTAGAAAATAACTTCAACGAGCATAAAACGTTATTCTGTCCTTTCATAATATATTTATTCATTGCCCTAGAAATTACGTTTTCAATACTCATCGAAATATGTTTTACTTTTCAGTCAGTTTGTATTTAACCTTCAGCTGAATAACATTCGTTTGAAGCTTTAATTACATAACAAAGTAAAATGTGTAATAGGAAAATGCAGACAACCTTTGGTGCTATGGTTATTTTTATCATCTTAAAATATACAATAGCCTATGAAACTACAAATGATATAAATACTATTATAACTAAAATTGAAAACAATGGCCTAAATTTCCCAACGACATAAATTACGTCTTTCAAAATTTCATCTTGCAAAGTATACTTCATCACATTCCAACCGTATTAATAGATTTTAAGAAGGTAACAGAATTCAGTAACACCCTACCCTTACAGATGCATTATTTAAGAAATCCTCGATCTCCAACCATGTACATCATCCTTCAAAATAAAGATGAAAATGAACTGTACTTAGAGAAAATTAACAATTCGTTGCATAAAATATTAAAAATGTCATCAAAGCCTATACGTCCAAAATGTTTGCTACCCACACAGCATGAAATATTTAAATGTAATCTTTCAAGAAATATTTCAGTGTAATATTTCTAAAATATTTCTGAAATGTTTCTTGTAATATTACCAACAGCCAACATGTAATGTTTTCATGGAATATTTCTGAAATATTTCTGAAATATTTCTTGTAATATTACTAACAATACAAATTGAAAGTTTTCAGGAAATATTTCTGAAATATTTCGTAAATATTACACGATATATTTCAGAAAATATTAATGAAATATTTCCTGAATTATTTCACAAAATGTTACAGAAATATTACTGTAATATTACAAGAGACTATCATTTGAAAATTTTGGAAGCTTTCTTGTAATATTTCTGAAATATTTCGCTAAATATTACTCGATATAATTCAGAAAATATTAATGAAATATTTCCTGAAATATTTCACTAAATGTTACCGCAATATTACTGTAATATTACAAGAAATGTTCATTTGAAAATTTTGGAAGCTATCTTGTAATATTGCCGAAATATTTCATAAATATTACAAGATATATTTCAGAAAATATTAATGAAATATTTCCTGCATTATTTCTCTAAACGTTACAGAAATATTACTGTAATATTACACGACATATTCATTTGAAAATTTTGGAAGCTTTCTTGTAATATTTCTGAAATATTTCGCTAAATATTACTCGATATAATTCAGAAAATATTAATGAAATATTTCCTGAAATATTTCACTAAATGTTACAGCAATATTACTGTAATATTACAAGAAAGGTTCATTTGAAAATTTTGGAAGCTTTTTTGTAATATTTCTGAACTATTTCAGAAATATTACACGATATATTTCAGAAAATATTAATGAAATATTTTCTGAATTATTTCTCCAAACGTTACAGAAATATTACTGTAATATTACACGACATGTTCATTTGAAAATTTTGGAAGCTTTCTTGTAATATTTCTGAAATATTTCACTAAATATTACTCGATATAATTCAGAAAATATTAATGAAATATTTCCTGAAATATTTCACTAAATGTTACCGCAATATTACTGTAATATTACAAGAAAGGTTCATTTGAAAATTTTGGAAGCTTTTTTCTAATATTTCTGAACTATTTCAGAAATATTACACGATATATTTCACGAAATATTAATGAAATATTTCACGAAATGTTATAATTAAAAATAATTAACTAATCATTTTGTTTCTTCACAGAGGAAGCTTTGTGATAGTAAAAAGAAGTTTTGCTAAAAACTTGTTAGAAATATGTTTTGAGATTTAAGAAATCAAAATACACTATTTTTAGAAAATGTCTGTATGGATGTGCATGTGTGTGTGTGTGTGTGTGGATGTTAAATTTAAAAAAACAAATATTAAATTTTTTTTTATTTTTCTATGTTTATTTGTTTTTTTATCGTTTTTTCGATTTTCGGGTTTTTGAATACCTTAGAAATAGTATAAAAATACCTAACTTAACCGATCTCAAAGTTTGGATATAACGTTATTTCCTTCTTTTGTTATATACGAAAACGTCATTTTTTGTTGAATTTGGAGAAGAATATTCGCGAACATTTTCAAAATAGTATCATTTTACTATCTCGTGACCTGTATGTTTTTTCATATTTAGTAAACGGCTTTATTTCTTAAATGTATGAGGGAAAATTATTGAAAAAAAAAATTGAGATAATTTGGAATATGGAGAAAAATATTTAATCAAATTTTTGTATCTTGACCATTTTTTTGTCGAAAAGAAAATAGTTTTGTAAAAGAAATTTTTGATGGAAAATTTTTCGAAATATTAGATGATTAGGAATTTTATTAATCTATATGAGGAGGGGGTGAACAAAACCGGATAATTCCACTTCTTGTGAAAATTGATTTTATGTATTTTCTCGTCATAAAACAATGTTGTCTTCATATTTGTGGTGTTACTTTTAATCTAAACTAAAAAAAACAACCATTATAACAATTTGCATCTAAAATAAAAATTGACATATATATAGTCAATTTTTACATGAATCAAATTTTACGAATGTACGCACATTCTTAATTGATAAATAGATTTGCGTATATTCTAATTCTATTAATATAATTAAAAAAATAAACATAATTATAAAAAACTATATATATAATGTACTATACCTACCTAATAATATTATAATATACTTTTTAAATCTCGCGCGCTATAATCGATAGTCGCGAGATACGACTAGTAATTTGTAGCATACGTCACGTCGTATACCTAGTCTTGCCTAAAATTGTATATGGCGGTAAAAGAGTGACAGATCTCGCACGTGTATACCGGTGTGTCTGACGCAAATAATAAAGAAATCGTAAGTAATTAAAAAAATACTAATTTATTATTACATATTATCATTTATTTTTCAAATAAGAATATTTTTATTGTTCTTTGTTGTTTTTCTTTTCTCGATTCAAGCGGATTACAACTGAGATCTGAACTCAGTGGAGGCTGTATCGAAAGGGCGGATCAATTTAAGAGCGTGAGTACACCATTTTCATCTAAAAAAAATTCTCTCTCTCTCTCTCTCTCTCTCTCTCTCTCTCTCTCTCTATCTGTCTCTCTCTCTCTCTCTCTCTCTCTCTCTCTTCGTGTCATGCACACGAGTTTTTAACGGCAGAAAGAGAGACCGAAAAGCGGCGGCACAAAAAAGGAGAAAGAGAGAGAGAGAGAAGGCCCGTGAATTTCACCGTCCGAGCAAGAAAAATATAACGCGCGACGGGAAAGAGCCGACCTCCTTTCGTGTGATTTTCCACCCCAAAACAACAAACCTTCTCTCTCTCTCTCTCTCTCTCTTATTTTACTCATGCATACATAATGCCGATTGATGTCGTTTAGATACAGTTAGTAAACAGATCTGTTTTTTGAAATATGATTTGAAATGATTTCTGTTTTTTGAAATAATGCTTTCTCGTGAATTGTAGAGTTCAGTTCACTTTAGTGCCGCAATTATACCCCAGTCTACCCTATAATAATAGTAAAATATTCACATATATATATATATATATATATATATATATATATATATATATATATATATATATATATATATATATATATATATAGGTGAATATTTTACTATATTATTTATTTTATTTTGGTTTTATAAATATGTGTTTGCACCGATTCGAAAAACAGCCGCAATAACACTCGATCTAGATGCATTGAAAACACACAAAATCAAGACGAATGTGACAAAAAGTACGATGTGTGCTTTGGGTGAAAAGTATTTTTTTGCCCTTGTGTGATTGCAGTAAGTACGGCATAGTGCGTTTCTTACCCATAAGAATTGTACACGTAATTATTGTGTACAATTTAGCATTGGTCAAATATATCTATATATAATTTGACCAATGCTAAATTGTGTACAATATATACGTGTATAATTCTTATGTGTAAGAAACGCGCTATGCAAAAGCGCACGCGGGCAAAAAAACACTACATTTCACCCTAAGTACACAATATACTATTTTGATTACTATCTTAATTTATTATTTAATTATAATATAAAACTGTTCAAAGCGAATAGCTTTGTGAAAAGGTTTTAACCAAAAAATTGTGATAATAAAATTTTATTACATGGTTTACACCGAAAAACTGCGGTAGAAAGTTTTATAAAAACGTTCAAGCTAAAAAGAAAGTAAATAGAAATTTTTAATAAATTTTCATGCTGGTTAAGCTTTTTGACAAAATATACAAATAAAAATAAAACAAGTAAAATAATAATAATAAATATATATAATATAAAAATATTAATCGTTTACAAGATTCTTGACAATTAATTTTATTTTTATTTTTATACATTCAATGCAGTATTTTTATCGAATTTATTTTAATTTTTTTAAATTCTACAACTTTATTGGATTGTATGCTCATTTTCGCTAACCTCATTGTAGAATTCAAAAAAAAATTCAAACTCATTCGATTAGATGTTAATTATAACGTCGAGTGTACCAATTTTTAACACTTCATCTTTTGCGAAAATTTAACAAAAAGATTTTTTCTCCATATAATGGTAAAGACTCCTACATTTCAGTAATTATTAACACATAACAGATATTTTGCACTATTTTTTCACAGATGCTGTAAAGCCGATATTTTCAGCAACCGATACAGACCTGAAGACCAGCGTTTCAAAATGGCTGGATGCTGCAGGAACGCGATTCAAGCGTGAGCAAAAGTAAGCATTTTATATATTATTTTTGGAAGTTAAAATCTATCATGCGACCTATGGCAGAATACTCTTCAGAATATTATTCATTATAATAATTCATTTATATATTTATTTTTCAGCACTGCTGGTCTAAAGAGGAAAACCTTTAGTCTACTACATCCTCCTGAAGAATAAAAAATACATTTTTATTACTCATTATTTTATAATTATTCAGTAAACATTTTTTAAAATAAATTTTCTATTTAAAATATATTTCCGATTAATTTTTTGATAAAATTCCTTACAGTTGATGGACTTTGTATGCCAAGAACGATTCAGTGAAGCCGTTTGATCTTGGAAATATTACAGAGATATTTCAGAAACATTTCATGCGATATAACGCTAAACATTTCTGAAATATTTCTGAAATAATTCAAGAAAGATTCAGAAAAGCCGTTCTATGTTGGAAATATTACAGAGATATTTCAGAAACATTTCATGCAATATTACGCTAAACATTTCTGAAATATTTCTGAAATATTCCAAGAAAGATTCAGAAAAGCCGTTCTATGTTGGAAATATTACAGAGATATTTCAGAAACATTTCATGTAATATTACGCTAAACATTTCTGAAATATTTCTGAAATATTCCAAGAAAGATTCAGAAAAGCCGTTCTATGTTGGAAATATTACAGAGATATTTCAGAAACATTTCATGTAATATTACGCTAAACATTTTTGAAATATTTCTGAAATATTCCAAGAAAGATTCAGAAAAGTCGTTCTATGTTGGAAATATTACAGAGATATTTCAGAAACATTTCATGTAATATTACGCAAAACATTTTTGAAATATTTCTGAAATATTCCAAGAAAGATTCAGTAAAGCAGTTTGATGTTGGAAATATTACATAGATATTTCAGAAACATTTCATGTAATATTACGCAAAACATTTCTGAAATATTTCAGAAATATTCCAAGAAAGATTCAGTAAAGCAGTTTGATGTTGGAAATATTACATAGATATTTCAGAAACATTTCATGTAATATTACGCAAAACATTTCTGAAATATTTCAGAAATATTCCGTGAAATATTTCTTTATATAGTAATGTTTATAATTTGGAATATTTACTTAATATTTCGGATATATTTCATGAAATATTACACGAAATATTCATGAAATATTTCTTGAACATTACATGAAATATTACAATGCCCCATATAGGCGGACATAACAATATTACAGTAATATTTCACTGAAATATTTCTGTAATATTTCAAATCTTACAAGAAATATTACAGTTATATTTAGGAAATATTTCATGCTGTGTGGGTAATATTGTGTAACAGCGATGCTTCTTAAAATTCTCAGACTTTTCAGTTTTGAGCTTAAGGGGTCAGGCCTGAATTAAACCCAAAAATTAATCTTTTTACTAGTCCAGGAAACTTTATACGTTTAAAAGCAGTCATTCTGAAAAATTGTATGCTATCAATACTTAATAATATCTTGCATTTTACCGCTATAAAACCTCAAAATCCTGATCCTCACATCACAATAGATCACTATTTTCAATACCATATTTATTAAAGGAACTTTGTTCCTCACACGATTCTAGGTGATATGATAAACGAAAAAATGTTTTTCCACGGTTATTGGACTCCTTTTGACATATATTACAAAATGAACGGAGCACTTTTTCGTTAAAATTGTATTTATTATTCGTTTTCATACTCGAATCCATTTCTTAAAAAATATTAAATAAGTTTTTTCAAAACATCGATTGGATCTCCGAAAAAAAATAATAAAAAAAATTTTAACGTAAAAGTGCTCCGCGATTTTTGTAATACATGTCAATGGGATTCGAATAACCGTCGAAAAATAATTTTTCGTTCATCATGTCACCTAGAATTGTGTGAGGAATAAAGTTTCTTTAATAAATATGGTATTGAAAATAATGATTTATTGTAACGTGTAGGATCAAGATTATGAGGTTTCACAATGGTAAAATTTAAGATATTATTATGTATTGATCGCATACAAATTTTCAGAATGATTGCTTTTAAACATACAAAATTTTCCAGACTCGTAGAAAAAGAGTCTTTTTTGGGTTTAACCCAGGCCTGCTCCCGTAAATAATGATCGTTTTTCTATCTTCAATTATAATCCTTTTACTAAAATTCTGCATAAAGAATCTTCAGATTCATTTATTGAAATTATTCCAACAAGCTGATTAACGTAAATGACTATCCCCTGCAATTGACTATCTTTCACAATCCCCCTTACATATATTGCCCTAATAGCCCGAAAGAGGGCCAAGGCACTTATTACTCTTTAATTGATATAATCGCCAACAAGCTGAATTTCTCCTTAAATAAAATTCACGAGAACAAAATGCTAATCATGATGAAAAAGCTGGAACTACGTGACAACCGTATTGAGTCGCTGCAACGTGACGATCGGTAGCGACTTTTTCAACGTTAGGGGAGAACGGGGTAATGTCAGTCACTGGCTAATTCCGGTCACCCTTATTTTCAATAATCTAAACATTTTTAGGTAATAATTCGAATAGTATATTAAAATGCAATTAATCTAATGACCAAACAACCTTCTATTCGGTTTTATTAAGGAATTATACACAATCAAAATGTAGGCCTACATTTCTTATAAGAAATCTGGTCTATAAAATAAGCTTTTATGCATATTATTTGTTGCTTTATGCAGTTATTTTTTGCATCTTTATTAATTTGAACAATCTAAGAATACGAAGTAGTGAAGAAAAAAGAGTATAAACCTATTACTTTTTTGTCATTTCAATTTAAATTACTAAGCAGAATGGGGGTAATCCCGGTCACAATGTTATTTATATGACGCTTCCAAAAGTGAGGCTAAGAATACGTTTCGCTGCGCTCTCAGGTAGGGTAACTTTGCTTAAGTGTTTTTGATTGAACAGTGGTTATGTTATTATATGTTTCACTATGTAAGTGCGAATAATAATGCGACGGATCATATGAAAGTTCGTATAATTGATTTAAAGAAATTTTTCACCTATAAAAGTAACTTTCTAATAGTGATCGGAATTGTACCAAGGCTGACCGGTATTACCCTTTGATGTGGAGTAAATTAGGTCAAAATGCTTTCTTTTATTTCGACTTATAGCTTCGATATCGTACATTTTTATATTAAACCAATAAGAAATATTTATAGTCAATGGTTTGAACTAACATAATAATTATTTAAAGTTAAAAGAAACAATTTGAAAGTAGAAATAACAAGCACGTTTGCTTAGGTGACCGGCAATATCCCATCCTCTCCTAAATACGTTCTGGTTGTGCCCGTGGAGTATACCTCCAAGCTACACGTGCCTCGTGACGCATTCATTTACTTGTTCCTGTTCTCTCTGATAGTCAGATGTTTCTTAATTTCATCGCGTGTGTTGAAGCTTCCTTCAAGTAAACTGCCAGCACTTCATTATTACTAGACCCTACTAGGCGTGAGTCTCGTAAAGCAGCCGCGTATAACGATAATCGAATCGTTCTACTCTGGCTGAGTTTGCTCTACCTTATAGCGCTTTCATAGTAGCGAGTGCGCTGGAAAATGTTGAACTCTGAGCTACACACGAAAAAAAGATAAAAATTATCGAGGATGCCCTCGAGTTATGAAAAACCAATAGCGGGTGTCGTTTCGCCTGTGAGACACAAGCCATGCTCGGCCACACCGATTTCGTGGTCTTATAAGTACAGGGGCATACTTGTACGTGAAGGCACACCCGCTTCTTTCCTTGATCTTCTGTGTGTGTTAAGCGGCCTTTTTAATCAAACGCAACTCATATTATCTGCCGCAGTAAAATTAATAGCGCCAGCGTTATTCCGAAGCTTACAAGTGCGCAACCACTCCGTGACCCAATCTAAGAAACGCTCTCGAACACTAACGCATACCTGCTTTCCGCCCGTACACTCGGTCTCATCTCGTGCACTCAGGTACATTTGCTCTAAATGTTAAATGATAGCCTCGCATACGAGTTTACGTCTGAATTGACCACGTGCGCTGATATACAATTCGTTCCGCTTCTTGCACCCTTTGAAGCTATAGTACGCCTAGCTGTACTTGCAAGCGCGGGCGGACATTCAGCGATGTTCTCTTGCACTAAAGTAAAATAGGCTGTGATTGCTAACGCGAGCGAACATTTGGTCTCGCTTCGGGGCCAAGAAGGTGCTCAGCAGCGCCTTCGCGCGTGCGTTTTGGTCGCGAGCATGAAGAGAAATTCAGTGGCGCTCCCGGATCCTCGGTTTCGCTGCCAACGCTACGTGCTGCCCCGTGCACTGGCTCCGCTCGGTAGGTATTGACCTCGCGCGACAGTGTCTACGCTCGCGATCAAGTGGCTACCCTCGCGAAAGAGCGGCCCGCTACACTGTAAAAAAAATTAGTAGTAAAATTACCACATCGGAAGTAGGTAACAAACCGACCTATTTCCAAAGTAGTCAATTTTCCGAAACAATACTAAAATTACCATAGGGTAGTAAAATTACCGTACGGAAATAAAATTACCATACGGAGGGTAGTAATTTTAGGAGTAGAGAGATTAGGAGTAGAAATTCATTACCGAAGTAGTAATTTTACCACCCGAATAGTAAAATTTCAATGAGCATGGTGAAATTAAGGTTAAGAATAGAAATTTTACGTACATTTTTAATAATACTTATTTCAAAACTTTTCTTAATTTTTGTACCAGTTACAAAAACAATCCAGCTACAAAACGATAAGTGGTAAAAAAGAAAATATGTTTGGCATGATTCAAAAAATTCTAGAAAGTCTAGAAATGTATAAATATTAACAATAACGTGAATGCCAATAAAACAGTAATTAAGCGGTATACGGCTTCATCTTAGTATAAATGTATACGTTTAGTATTTTTTGATAAACTACTTGAACATGTTTCTGGTTTCATACGCGAGAGAATTGAAATTTGTTTACTTCACTTCACAAATTCATTGCCTTTTGGCCATTTTAGTCTGGCTATGCAGACAATTAGAAATTTTGAAACACTTTATGACTCTTAAGCAGTGTTTTTAATTACTATCTTATACTTTATTCAACAGCCTACAGACGGTCTCTAAATTTAATTTCTGTTTAATCATACAAAATACTTCAGAAGCTAACTGACAGTTTCTCTTGCGTCCAAGATGGCGTCAGCGCAAACGTACTGTATGTGGTACTTTTAATTTTACTACTACTGTTGCGGAATTATTACACCGTTTCCGTTGGTAAAATCACCATATCCAAAGTAGGTAACAAACCGATCTATTTCCAAATTGGTAAATTTACCAATTTTGGTAATAATACAATGGCAATGGTGTTTTTACGTCACTCACAGTCGTAAAATTACGAAACGAGTAGTAAAATTCCACAATGATTTTTTACAGTGTAGCGAACGAGCGGCCCCTGTGACATAATAATACGTCACGTATTATTCGCCATTTATACGCGCAAATATTCAAATAAAATAATACGTATTCATTTAGAAAATATACAAAATATATATATATATAATCACTCGATTCTCGAATAGGCTCAAGCACAAATATTCAATTTTAGAAACGGCAAACAAAAGTAAGTCCACAAGTAAGTTTGAAGTTCTGAGTATCCTAAAAATTAAATACAATTCAAAACGTTTGTATTCTTAAACATTTAGAAAGTTAATGAAAGTTAAGACATAGAAAATTTACCGTTACGTGCAAGAAAAAACTATTTTCAACTTCTGATTTCTCCGGATACCAATTTTTACCTCCTGAAGATTTAACTGTCTGTTTAACAATTTTTTTAAACAAGGTAAGAATTTGAATGCTAAAATCTGGATTTTATCTAAAAAATAAAGTTTTTGTGTTAAATCTTTTTGAAAATATAATAATGATATAAACAAATATAAATAAAGGAGTCAAAGTTAAATACTCGAAAAGTATACTAATAAATATGACTAGCAATATATTATAATATTAAGTACTTTTTTTAATTTTATTATTAGCTACCATCACTTAAACAATCCTTATTTTTCTCTAAAATGTCTTTTATAAGGGGATCCCTCTTTTTTGTACAAGCGAATTTCACAATTTTGTTAGCGATTATAGGCCAATTAGTATGAAAAACATCAGTTGGCTTACCATAAAATAAACAAAAATCTTGCTGTGCCTGTCAAAGAAAACTTTGTTATTAATAAATAAATAAATAAATAATAAATAAAAATACCATATAAAAACATTTTTTTAATTTTACTAGAATATATCCGGATGGATTTGTAAGAACTGGAATAGTTTCTAAAGTAGTTTTTATATCATTTTTCTTAAAGAAATCAATTCTTTCAGTAAGGGCTAAAGTACTCCATTTTCTTAGATAGTCATCATCAATTATCTTAATTGGAATATCGTATTGTCATATATCACACCGACATGTTCCTGCGATATTGCTGAAATATTCCGAAAGGATGTTCCAAAGCAGTCTCGCATTGCAATATCACTGCAATATATTTAAATATTACAATGTGAAATATCATACTAGTACATTTCAGCAACACTGTTTGAATATTGCAACATGACATACTATTGCTCAGTTACAACGAAATATCACGGCAATATAATGCAATATCACACTGTTATATATCACACTCATATATCTTTGAAATATTGCTGGAACATTGCAATTCGAGGCTCCGAAGCTCTGTCGCGACGAAATATGTCGACAGTATAATGCAATATCACAATGTGATATATCACACTAATATATCTCTATTGTTGGAATATTGCTATACAATGTTCCAAAGCAGTCCCGCACGCCAATGTCATGGCAATATGTTAGAATATCGTATTATCATATATCACACCGACATGTTTCTACGATATTGCTGAAATATTCCGAAAGGATGTTCCAAAGCCGTCCCGCATTGCAATATCGCTGCAATATATTTAAATATTACAATGTGAAATATCATAATAGTATATTTCAGCAACACTGTTTGAATATTGCAATGTGACATACTATCGCTCAGTCACAACGAAATATCACGGCAATATAATGCAATATCACACTGTTATATATCACACTCATATATCTTTGCAATATTGCTGGATCATTGCAATTCGAGGTTCCGAAGCTCTGTCGCAACGAAATAAGTCGACAGTATAATGCAATATCACAATGTGATATATCACACTAATATATCTCAGCAATATTGTTGGAATATTGCCATGCGATGTTCCCGTATCGCAATGTCACGAGAATATGTTGCAATATCGTTATTTGCAATATGAAACCATTATATTCCTGCGATATCTCTGAAATATTTCGATAGTGTATTTTGAAGCAGTATCGTACTGATTATAATTATTACTATGTGAAATATCGTACCTAAATAATCCTGCTATATCACCGAAATATTCCCATATAATATCGCAGCAATATTTGAGCAATATGGGATTGCAATATATCTATAGTTATATATATGCAAAACAGAAGATTACGACGCTTTTTAATTTTTGAGTTTCTAAAATAATGTTAGAAATGTTTATAAATAAATTTCATGATATGTTAATTTAATTAAACAATACTTTTTAAGAATCTATTTAAATAAATATATATTACTTTTTAAAGATAGATTATAATAATATTGATTTATACTCCACGTACATGTTAATAATTCAGCAATAGAGGCATGTCCAAAAAGTGGACAATCGTTATATTATCTAACAGAGATTCTTATCAGATGCTCGAAGATATCTCTGGATTACTTAATTGGGTTTACTGAACGTGCTGTGCAGTGATCGTACGTTTGGTCCGCGTTTCACGGTATTCCTTGTGACCGACCAACGTAGGCCAAGCAACAGAGCATTTTAGCTTGACAAAATTAATAGCAGGATCGGACCAATGCCATTATGTCTGGAAATAGTTGCTGATAGTGGGTACATAGTTTGATACTCCAATTTTCAATTTGTTTTTTTGTAATTAGCGATTATTTATGAAAAAAAGCCATTTTTCGCGTTTTTTGCATATAACTTCGAAAGTGTTGCAATATATGTGTGCAATTTGGATATACAGCGATTAAAACAATTAGCCTTTTTGTACAAAATTGACTTAATGGTAAGGTTAAGTGAGATGTACGGCAATCAAGATATAACACCACAGGCCGTTGTATTTTATTCGCAGTTAACCAGGGTTCAAAAACGTTTCCTACATATTCATAAAAATTAGAAGCTTGCATCCAGCTATTATCTGAACAACCTATATGGACCATCCATTAGGTATTTTATTAGCTATGTAACCAGGATTCTTTGATAATCAAAAAGTATTAAAGGCGGTGCTAGCTGCCCCTTTGCGTTACTTGTGATAAGTACAGAGATGTTTTTTTTTTCATTGTCATCTGTCACTTGATACACATTTTGACTCCCTTTTTCAGCTAGATCTAATCCTTTTTTTTAATTTAAAGTAAAAGCTAATTCATCTGCGTTAAATACTCTACATGCGTCTATGTCGATGAGTGATTCTGACTTTAACTGAAGTTTGATCTCTTCAAACTAAGCCTTAATTGCAAATTCACTGACACTAGCACGTCTGCTAGTTAAATTTTCTGGCAATCTTTGTGCTACATTTGGATGGCGTTTCAAAAAACTGTTGTACCAATGTCGCCCTGGTCTATTAGTTTTTCAATTAACAAACTACTATTTTAGTAATTAACAAAAATGTGATTAGAGAATTAAGGACAGTAGATATGGTTTCCTCTTAAAAGGCAGGTCACCAGTGAGTTTGCAAATTGTGCCAACAAATTTGTTGACTTTCTGCTATTGCTGTTCTTACGCTTCTTATAGTTGTAAGATATTTACATACTTATATATAAATAACATTCGGGTATTTATAATATATGTATAATATATATTACAATGCATATATACATATATGCTTTGTTTATTACCAGCCATAACCTTTAAATTCTAATTTAAATTCTTTCTAAGTCAATACTTTAGTGTCTTCTAAACTTCATTCTTTCTTAGGAGGGCTTGTACTACAAATCTAAATGAAATTTAAATTGTTTAGTAAAATTAAATTTTAGCTGAAAAGTTTCCTGATATACGCCAAACTGAAAATTTACTTGAAACTTAATGATTTCTCTAGTATTGAAAACAATCCTTCGAATACATGTAGCTTCTAAGTATTACAAGTGGTATACATTCGATGAGTGTGGGTTTAAAGAAGTTTCCAAATATTTTCCCTGACTGGGTCTTTTACTCAAAATATCAACTTTTTTATTAATAGACATAGAGAAATAAAAAAAATACTGACTGATTATAAATAAAAAGACAATAAAAAAAAGGTACATATGATTTTTTCTGTAAACCTAATATTTTTTTTATATAAAAATAGTTGAAGATTGAAAATATCAAGTTATATATATTTTTTTCTCAAAAACTATTAGGTTTACAGAAAAAATCATACATACTTTTTTTCATTGTCTTTTCATGTAGAATCAGTCAGTATTTTTTTTATTTCTCTTTGTCTATTAATAAAAAGTTGAAAGTTTAAGTAAAAGTGAAAGTTTAAGTATATATATATATATATATATATATATATATATATAATGATTATTACAATCATATATTTTATTATAGTTTGTATTTTGCTTAAATAATAAAGCATTTCTAAACATCCATCATCCACTTTACTTTTCCTAGCTATAATGATGTGTATAAATTATTTTGTTATTTTATCCAGTAGTGGGTCAGCGGGCACGTGGTTTCATAGATTAGCGTTTGTTCTGCACTGATGATGTGTGGTAGATGTAGGAAATTAATTTGGACGGTCATATAGTTGTATGATCACTACAAAATAATATCCAGCACAACTGTACGATCGTGAATTGATTGGTTCAAATTGCAGGATTAAAAGATATTCAGTCTACATATTCTTGTCCTTTAAAGAATGGCTAAGAATATATGAGTTCCAAATACTAAAAATATATTTATTTTTTTTATTGCTTTATCACTGAACATTCTTTATCAATACTTATATGTGAGTATATTTCTACATTATTTCTTTAATATAGTGTAATAATACTATACAACATAACATATTTTTGCAATGTTGTAGTGATATTAAAACACTATAGTGACATGAAAGTAGCATTATAGTCCATAAGTATAAGTGCAATATTCAAGAAACGGTGATGAAATATACTCGCAATATTGTAAGAATAGAATAAATAAATATATCGTAGGAATATTTCTGAGATGTTGTGAACTACCCATGCAATATCACAAAGATGTCACTACAATACTGCACATATATTACTGCACTATATACTACAGTATTGAAAAAATACTTATATGATATTGTAAAGTACTATTTGTTATATCACAGAAATATTTGTGCAATGTGTAGCCAGTATAACAGTGATATACCAAGAATATTTAGCTGGTATAGTTGGAATATTCCAGTAATATTGAAAAGATACTGAGAAAAAATTAGATCTTACATTATAATATTGCTGTGATATTTCATAAATATTAAATAGTAATACTGAAATTTTCGTACTATCACTGCAATATCACTTTAATACTTGTAATATCTTGCAATATTTATACCCCGGAACATTTGATGTTGCTGCAATATCGTAGCTATATTACTGTGGTGTATCGCACTAATATTTCATTATCACAATGAAATATTCCCGTGATACTTCTGCAATATCTTTGGAATATTCCAGCAATATTGAAAAGATACTGAGAAAAAATTAGATCTTACATTATAATATTGCTGTGATATTTCATAAATATTAAATAGTAATACTGAAATTTTCGTACTATCACTGCAATATCACTTTAATATTTGTAATATCTTGCAATATTTATACCCCGGAACATTTGATGTTGCTGCAATATCGTAGCTATATTACTGTGGTGTATCGCACTAATATTTCATTATCACAATGAAATATTCCCGTGATACTTCTGCAATATTACGTGCTATGTGGGATATGCACATGTACATACTTCTATAGTAAATGTAACAAAAAATAATAACGATTTATATTTTGACCACTACTCAAATGCTCATTTACTATGAAATGTTTACAGCTTGTAATTCTGGCGGAACGTTAATAATGAATTTCGACAAAGTGTCACCGTCATTTATACACACTATAAATAATATATATGAGTAATATGAGTCATTGCAAACCAATTTTAAAAATCCGTGCGCACTCTATGCTGCTTGTCATCGATTTTCTATATGAAAGTACCTTTGAAAAGAAGCTCTAAGAAAATTTTCAGTCCCTAAGGTTCACTGTGTGGCTCAGTAGGGTGTTGTAAGTTTTCAAATATGGCCATCATAAATGGCTATTTTCAAAAAATTGTAAAGAGCTTCCATTTTAATCAATTTGAACGCATCAAAAAAGGATTCTTTTTACAAACTTTAATAAAAAAAAAATAATAGACCCCCTTGGCAGGTGTATAAGATACCTATATAGACATGTAAACCTCAAATGTTGCGTTTTTTGGTTATGTTTGATCGTTTGCTATTTAACCATTTTGCCACCTAAATTTTTTCTCAATTTTACATTGAGCATAACTTTTCATTGAAATCTCCTAAATGATGATCCGACCAGTCAAATTAAAGGTTTTAATGTCAGCTTTCTTTTTACCGCGTGTGCAATTCTGTAATGTATAATACCTTACGCAAATTACGTCAGACTTTTATAGTATGTCGTTTACTTTACGTGGAAAAAGCAATCTAGAAAAATATTCACAGTTATGCTATATCTTGAAAAGGTAAAACCAAACCAAATGCATTAGTTTCTAGGATGTTTGGACTATATTTCGTGAATGTTAGAGCTCAAAAGGTTATAATAGAACAACGTTACAGGGGGGGGGGCAATTTCTACAATTTCGATTCAATTTCGATTTCTACAAAAGTACCGCTTCCAGAGGCTGTTACTTTGGTTATACAACCGGTTTTGAACGTACCAAAAAAGAAATTAAAGGTCTTTTCAAGACGAATATTTGAGATATGATGGACCTAAATCCGATTTGATTACGTAAAATGGCAAACGATCGAACAGAACCTAAAAAATACAACATTTCAGATTAATATTCATCTCTGAAAAGGTGATCCTTTGGAGTGCCAACACTACTACATTTTTTTAAAATAGCTGATTTGGCCATGTTTGTAAATTCAAAATCTACTGGATCACACAGTGGATCCTAAGGATTCAAATTTTTTTTAGAGCTTCTTATCGTCGGTACTTTTATGATTACGTGCTATATAAAAAATATATAAAAAATCGGCGGCAAATAACGAAGACTCGATTGCGAACGGATTGTATTATTGGTTTGGAATAACTCACATATGTTACTAATTTGATTCGTTTTTACTAAAAATGCTAAAAATTCATTAAAGTTGTTGGGCGTCAAGGTAACCTACCTTTTATTTACTACATGGTTATTCGAAAAAACAAATAAAAGTATTTTTACAAGAAATATAATTGTACTAATGTATGGGTGATTGTCAAAAAGTCATCTATTTTCAAGAGTATCATAAAAAAAAATATCGGGTTCTAAAGTAAAAATTAAAAGTATGAATTAATACAGTGCATCATAACTATAGAAACACCAGAAACATTCACATTTAAATGTATATATTTTACTTTCTCTTAAAAAATCTGTAAAGTAATAATCCTACCTTACCGGCATCACATTTATATATTTTTTTCTCTGCAATAAATAAATATTTTTAAAATACGCCATACTATGCCCTCCATATGTTTACCAGGAACCTTCAGTTAAATTTTCAAAAACATTCATTATTAACTTTCGAAGAAAAATACGTTTGAAAATTTAACTACAGTTGTATATTTTCAAACGCATTTTTCTCCGAGAGTTAATAATGAAAGCTTCTGAAAATTTAACTTAAGGTTCCTGGTAAGAATATGGAGGGTATAGTATGGCGTTTATTTAGAAATATTTATTTATTGTAGAGAAAAAAATATAAATGTGATGCTGGTAAGGTAGGAATTATTAGTTCACTTTCACATCTCCTTTATCTTTTTAAACTATCCTGCGCTTTTTCCTTGAAAAGTCCCTGGTAGAAAATTAGTCTAGAACTATGTAGATCTATCTAGTTTGCCAAGGAAATAATCGACGGCCTCGATAAAACTAGATAATTTTCTACCAGGGGTTACAGATTTAAAAAGAAAAAGTAAAATACATTAAACATTTAAAAGTGAAACTTTCTGGTATTTCTATAGTTATGAGACGCACTGTAGTATTTGACATATGCATAAAGAAAACATAAATAAATAAGAAAACTGTTTTATAGTGAAAATAATATTAGAATATTAAAAAGTCATCATAACGAATTCTTTTAAATTACGAAATAAAAGGTTAAAAATATTATGAAATCCAGTTTAAAATATATTACTTTACATGTAGTTTCTCTCCTCTAGTAAAAATTAATAATTGAATAGCTCATTACGGAATATTACAAACTTTGTTTTATACTTGAATATAGGTTCGAATGTTGTTCATTTACCGACCGCGAGAATTGAGGGGACAATTATACCGTATTTCTGTTTAGTGAATTATGTATTCAAACCAGCAGGATGCATATAAAATTAAATAAAAAATTAATTATATTTTCAAATATGAAATTCGATTTTAATTTTAACTTTTTAAGCATAATTTTGATTTAAAAAATTAACACGGGACCGGGAAGACATAAAAAAGGTACGGTGGTACAAGTACAACATAGATTAGTTTTTGAAAAACTATAGTAATAAGCGTGTCCCGAGTAAAAATGATTTATATATAATTATCGGGGTATGTGTTAACTTATTTTTGAAAATAAATCTGTGGGTGAAATGCATAACGATATAACTCAATTTTTGTTTTTTTCGAGATATTAAGGTATAAGTTTGTATTTTCCATTTAAACCATTGTTAAAAATATTCATAAATAGTATATATAGTCACTCATTTTAATACTTTCATAATTTTTTGCATTTTTATATGAGAATATACTAAGTAAAGGTACCAAATCGCTGAAAATTCAATTTTGAAAAAAAGTCGACTTTATTATGCTGGGGACCCACGGAAATATACGAGCTATAAATAGGACCTAGAGTAAAACTTTAATTCTTGAGTTTTTTAATACAACTTTAGTTGATTAAAGTCTAATTGGAACTGAGTATACACCAAATTTGAGGGGTGTTGTGAAACCACCATACAAAAACAGAGCACATCATTGAAACGGTTGGATATAATTTTGCAATTATTGAAACCATACATTAATCATCTGTGCACTTTTGTTACATTAAAATTCGGAGTATCATTTTTTAAGTTTTTTACTCATAATAGACAATAATTGATATTTTGAAAATTTGGGATACCGTTGGTAACGTTAACTCTGATGCTTTGTAAAAAAGACGGGACAGCAAATGTATAACTGATTGACAATCACCCGTATAAATTTTTATAGCACACTAACCTCAAAATGCCAACTTTATTGTCGATTTTGAGGTTGTTGTGCTATAAAATATCGTATGAGACTGTTGTGGGAGGTGTTTTTCTACCTTGCTCGATTTTCTCACTCGCTTCGCTCGTGCGAAAACTCTCGAGCAAGGTAGAAAACCATCTCCCACAACAGTGTCATAATATACTATAAGAAGGTTCAGGAGTGTTACTGTGGGTACGGTGAAGAAAGTCTCCCTTTTTTCTCCACGCACCGCTCCGCTATCCATCATGCGCCATCTCGCGCAGCCATACAAGCTAGAATTTATTTGTTAACGTTTTCGTTGATTACTCTGCATTTTAGCACACATTGCACCCTATTTTTCTCCACGCGTCGGTTCGCTTCCCGCGCACCATCTCACGCCGCTAGCAAGCTCGAGTTTCTATTGTTAACGTTTTCGTTGATTACTCTGTGCATTTTTGCACACATCGCACCCAACGTTACTTTGCTTTTAGGACTCTAGTGTTCGCTATAAAATATTGAAAAAATGCAAGCCATTACTTTATGATACTTTACCTATATACAATTCTTAATTTTATTACGCTTGCTGTATATTCTTGTAACTCATGAACCTCCTAAAGATGTCGGTTTTACGAATTCGCGAACAATCATGCATAGATACTAAATGATTTTAATAATATAAATGTAAAAATACTTACGCAAGTCTTATTAGCCTTTCTTTCGACTGCCGTTTCTTCTTCTTTTTACTAGGCATCTTATCTGCTCAGTAAACAGAGCCTATTTAACTCCGATATCACGCTTAATATCCAAGTTGCTATCTCTATTAACTAAAATAACTTAAAATCTAAATTAATTAGGGAAATATAGATGCAAAGCAAGGTACTTAGATCGCCCATATAAAAGAAATTATTCTCTTTTGTTCTCAGCGATTGTTGGACCGATCAGCAACTGTCCATCGGTATTACCGAAATGTCCAAAAACTTCAGACTTTTCAGAATTTCGATAGACAGACACACATGAAAGGAGGGTAATTTAAGTGAAAAGAATAATTCTTTTGTCATTAAAATTTCGATATTACAAAATAGCGAATTATTCGCGGCGATGATGATCATAAATTATTATACCCTCTTTCTCGCACCTATATGTTAGCATAGCATTCGCCGTGAATAATTCGCCGCATGAAAACGGACCAAAATGATCTGAATATTTTTCAAATTTATCCGATTTTAATTAAAAATATTTCAAAAATAAGATGCTTTTTTTTTAAATATAATTTTTTATAATTATAAGTTCTTTTTCTTCGAAAATACAATTTTTTTTAAATATAATTTTTTATAATTATAAGTTCTTTTTCTTCGAAAATACAATTTTTTTAAAATTATTATTTTATGGAATATATTTATTTTCATTTTTAAATAAGATATACATTGGAAAAATACATTCAAACCATCACTCGTAAATATTTTTCTGCTATACATCATAATTTATTTGAAAATTACTTAGAAGATAGCACAGATCTAATACACAACATGAAATATTTAGAGATTGTTATCTTTAGCAGCTTTTATTGTTTATGAGAAGCATTAAAATGCATTCTTTAAATATTACATTACATAACTGAAAACTAATAAAACAAATGTTAAATTGTGAAGTGATAATGCTACTTTTCAATTCTTTGCACTGTAATATATATATAAGGTGATGATCGTGTAACGAATTAATACAAGATATATGAATATGTTCAAAACCACACCTTTATATTTAAATGCACAAATAATGTACATATTCAATATATTTAGTATAGTTTTGTATAAAATAGTTTTAGTGTTTAATACATAAAATTTGCATATATACTCTTTTTCTCTTGTAGCGAGACTTACATTGATTTGTGTATCAAAACTCTAGATTAATTCACAAGAATTATAATAATTAATTATTTGCTTTACCGTATGATAGTTATCATCTAGCAATTACTATTTGAATAAGACTATATATTAAATGAAATTTTTGTAATGAAAGTAGTGACTAAATAACTGTACTCCTTGAGTGATGTTAAAACATAATGAAATAAATTTAAAAATCATTTAAGTGAAAACTGAGAAAACAAAGTAACTAACAATAAAAATTTTACCAATAAAGAAATTTACTAGTATTTTACAAAATTAAATATCACAATTTTGAACACAATGTAATAAACAATACTAAAATTTAAACATATTTACTCCATTAAGGAGACGTCGGATACCGACAGTAGATTCCTACTATCCTACACACGTATTTCGTTATTTATTTACAAAGTTAATTGTTTAATGACAAAATAATAGCTGTCCCCAATTTGTTTTACAGTAACCTAATTATATGTCCAAGCTGGTTTCATATGATATTTGTTTTGGAGAAAACTTTGACAAACTTAGTATGTAAAGGTTAATCTCCACGCAGTTGGCCCTTTTAGTGTGTCAAAGTTTTCTCGAAAACAAAACAATAATATGAACCCAGCTTGGACATATATGTAGATTACTATAAAACGAAGCGGGGACAACTATTATTTAAAGAAAAATATGATTTCTCTTAAAATTATGAATGAAAACTCAATTAGACAGGGACAGAGATATCCGGCGTCCCCTTACATATTTCGCTGTGTAAGTACGAATAATAATGCGACTGATCATATAAAAATTCATATAATTGATTTAAAGAAATTTTTCACCTATAAATTTAAAATTATCTTAAATTTTTATATTAAACCAATAAGAAATATTTAAAGTCAATGGTTTGAACTAACATAATAATTATTTAAAGTTAAAAAAAACATTTGAAAGTGGAAATAACAAGCACGTTTGCTTAGGTGACCGGCAATAACCGGCCGTTCTCCCCTACTATCAGTATTGTATACTGTGTACTTGATAATAACATCCATCTTCTAAACAAGATACTTATTATAAACATGTCTGGTCACTATCAGTTGAGCTTCTTCGTTCTCCTCCTTTGCTCTGTAAATTGCAACCAGCACTGCAGCTGCAATGCAAAGTACCCCACACAGCATGAAATATTTAAATGTAATCTTTCAAGAAATATTTCAGTGTAATATTTCTAAAATATTTCTGAAATGTTTCTTGTAATATTACCAACAGCCAACATGTAATGTTTTCATGGAATATTTCTGAAATATTTCTGAAATATTTCTTGTAATATTACTAACAATACAAATTGAAAGTTTTCAGGAAATATTTCTGAAATATTTCGTAAATATTACACGATATATTTCAGAAAATATTAATGAAATATTTCCTGAATTATTTCACAAAATGTTACAGAAATATTACTGTAATATTACAAGAGACTATCATTTGAAAATTTTGGAAGCTTTCTTGTAATATTTCTGAAATATTTCGCTAAATATTACTCGATATAATTCAGAAAATATTAATGAAATATTTCCTGAAATATTTCACTAAATGTTACCGCAATATTACTGTAATATTACAAGAAATGTTCATTTGAAAATTTTGGAAGCTATCTTGTAATATTGCCGAAATATTTCATAAATATTACAAGATATATTTCAGAAAATATTAATGAAATATTTCCTGCATTATTTCTCTAAACGTTACAGAAATATTACTGTAATATTACACGACATATTCATTTGAAAATTTTGGAAGCTTTCTTGTAATATTTCTGAAATATTTCGCTAAATATTACTCGATATAATTCAGAAAATATTAATGAAATATTTCCTGAAATATTTCACTAAATGTTACAGCAATATTACTGTAATATTACAAGAAAGGTTCATTTGAAAATTTTGGAAGCTTTTTTGTAATATTTCTGAACTATTTCAGAAATATTACACGATATATTTCAGAAAATATTAATGAAATATTTTCTGAATTATTTCTCCAAACGTTACAGAAATATTACTGTAATATTACACGACATGTTCATTTGAAAATTTTGGAAGCTTTCTTGTAATATTTCTGAAATATTTCACTAAATATTACTCGATATAATTCAGAAAATATTAATGAAATATTTCCTGAAATATTTCACTAAATGTTACCGCAATATTACTGTAATATTACAAGAAAGGTTCATTTGAAAATTTTGGAAGCTTTTTTCTAATATTTCTGAACTATTTCAGAAATATTACACGATATATTTCACGAAATATTAATGAAATATTTCACGAAATGTTATAATTAAAAATAATTAACTAATCATTTTGTTTCTTCACAGAGGAAGCTTTGTGATAGTAAAAAGAAGTTTTGCTAAAAACTTGTTAGAAATATGTTTTGAGATTTAAGAAATCAAAATACACTATTTTTAGAAAATGTCTGTATGGATGTGCATGTGTGTGTGTGTGTGTGTGGATGTTAAATTTAAAAAAACAAATATTAAATTTTTTTTTATTTTTCTATGTTTATTTGTTTTTTTATCGTTTTTTCGATTTTCGGGTTTTTGAATACCTTAGAAATAGTATAAAAATACCTAACTTAACCGATCTCAAAGTTTGGATATAACGTTATTTCCTTCTTTTGTTATATACGAAAACGTCATTTTTTGTTGAATTTGGAGAAGAATATTCGCGAACATTTTCAAAATAGTATCATTTTACTATCTCGTGACCTGTATGTTTTTTCATATTTAGTAAACGGCTTTATTTCTTAAATGTATGAGGGAAAATTATTGAAAAAAAAAATTGAGATAATTTGGAATATGGAGAAAAATATTTAATCAAATTTTTGTATCTTGACCATTTTTTTGTCGAAAAGAAAATAGTTTTGTAAAAGAAATTTTTGATGGAAAATTTTTCGAAATATTAGATGATTAGGAATTTTATTAATCTATATGAGGAGGGGGTGAACAAAACCGGATAATTCCACTTCTTGTGAAAATTGATTTTATGTATTTTCTCGTCATAAAACAATGTTGTCTTCATATTTGTGGTGTTACTTTTAATCTAAACTAAAAAAAACAACCATTATAACAATTTGCATCTAAAATAAAAATTGACATATATATAGTCAATTTTTACATGAATCAAATTTTACGAATGTACGCACATTCTTAATTGATAAATAGATTTGCGTATATTCTAATTCTATTAATATAATTAAAAAAATAAACATAATTATAAAAAACTATATATATAATGTACTATACCTACCTAATAATATTATAATATACTTTTTAAATCTCGCGCGCTATAATCGATAGTCGCGAGATACGACTAGTAATTTGTAGCATACGTCACGTCGTATACCTAGTCTTGCCTAAAATTGTATATGGCGGTAAAAGAGTGACAGATCTCGCACGTGTATACCGGTGTGTCTGACGCAAATAATAAAGAAATCGTAAGTAATTAAAAAAATACTAATTTATTATTACATATTATCATTTATTTTTCAAATAAGAATATTTTTATTGTTCTTTGTTGTTTTTCTTTTCTCGATTCAAGCGGATTACAACTGAGATCTGAACTCAGTGGAGGCTGTATCGAAAGGGCGGATCAATTTAAGAGCGTGAGTACACCATTTTCATCTAAAAAAAATTCTCTCTCTTCTCTCTCTCTCTCTCTCTCTCTCTCTCTCTATCTGTCTCTCTCTCTCTCTCTCTCTCTCTCTCTCTTCGTGTCATGCACACGAGTTTTTAACGGCAGAAAGAGAGACCGAAAAGCGGCGGCACAAAAAAGGAGAAAGAGAGAGAGAGAGAAGGCCCGTGAATTTCACCGTCCGAGCAAGAAAAATATAACGCGCGACGGGAAAGAGCCGACCTCCTTTCGTGTGATTTTCCACCCCAAAACAACAAACCTTCTCTCTCTCTCTCTCTCTCTCTTATTTTACTCATGCATACATAATGCCGATTGATGTCGTTTAGATACAGTTAGTAAACAGATCTGTTTTTTGAAATATGATTTGAAATGATTTCTGTTTTTTGAAATAATGCTTTCTCGTGAATTGTAGAGTTCAGTTCACTTTAGTGCCGCAATTATACCCCAGTCTACCCTATAATAATAGTAAAATATTCACATATATATATATATATATATATATATATATATATATATATATATATATATATATATATATATATATATATATATAGGTGAATATTTTACTATATTATTTATTTTATTTTGGTTTTATAAATATGTGTTTGCACCGATTCGAAAAACAGCCGCAATAACACTCGATCTAGATGCATTGAAAACACACAAAATCAAGACGAATGTGACAAAAAGTACGATGTGTGCTTTGGGTGAAAAGTATTTTTTTGCCCTTGTGTGATTGCAGTAAGTACGGCATAGTGCGTTTCTTACCCATAAGAATTGTACACGTAATTATTGTGTACAATTTAGCATTGGTCAAATATATCTATATATAATTTGACCAATGCTAAATTGTGTACAATATATACGTGTATAATTCTTATGTGTAAGAAACGCGCTATGCAAAAGCGCACGCGGGCAAAAAAACACTACATTTCACCCTAAGTACACAATATACTATTTTGATTACTATCTTAATTTATTATTTAATTATAATATAAAACTGTTCAAAGCGAATAGCTTTGTGAAAAGGTTTTAACCAAAAAATTGTGATAATAAAATTTTATTACATGGTTTACACCGAAAAACTGCGGTAGAAAGTTTTATAAAAACGTTCAAGCTAAAAAGAAAGTAAATAGAAATTTTTAATAAATTTTCATGCTGGTTAAGCTTTTTGACAAAATATACAAATAAAAATAAAACAAGTAAAATAATAATAATAAATATATATAATATAAAAATATTAATCGTTTACAAGATTCTTGACAATTAATTTTATTTTTATTTTTATACATTCAATGCAGTATTTTTATCGAATTTATTTTAATTTTTTTAAATTCTACAACTTTATTGGATTGTATGCTCATTTTCGCTAACCTCATTGTAGAATTCAAAAAAAAATTCAAACTCATTCGATTAGATGTTAATTATAACGTCGAGTGTACCAATTTTTAACACTTCATCTTTTGCGAAAATTTAACAAAAAGATTTTTTCTCCATATAATGGTAAAGACTCCTACATTTCAGTAATTATTAACACATAACAGATATTTTGCACTATTTTTTCACAGATGCTGTAAAGCCGATATTTTCAGCAACCGATACAGACCTGAAGACCAGCGTTTCAAAATGGCTGGATGCTGCAGGAACGCGATTCAAGCGTGAGCAAAAGTAAGCATTTTATATATTATTTTTGGAAGTTAAAATCTATCATGCGACCTATGGCAGAATACTCTTCAGAATATTATTCATTATAATAATTCATTTATATATTTATTTTTCAGCACTGCTGGTCTAAAGAGGAAAACCTTTAGTCTACTACATCCTCCTGAAGAATAAAAAATACATTTTTATTACTCATTATTTTATAATTATTCAGTAAACATTTTTTAAAATAAATTTTCTATTTAAAATATATTTCCGATTAATTTTTTGATAAAATTCCTTACAGTTGATGGACTTTGTATGCCAAGAACGATTCAGTGAAGCCGTTTGATCTTGGAAATATTACAGAGATATTTCAGAAACATTTCATGCGATATAACGCTAAACATTTCTGAAATATTTCTGAAATAATTCAAGAAAGATTCAGAAAAGCCGTTCTATGTTGGAAATATTACAGAGATATTTCAGAAACATTTCATGCAATATTACGCTAAACATTTCTGAAATATTTCTGAAATATTCCAAGAAAGATTCAGAAAAGCCGTTCTATGTTGGAAATATTACAGAGATATTTCAGAAACATTTCATGTAATATTACGCTAAACATTTCTGAAATATTTCTGAAATATTCCAAGAAAGATTCAGAAAAGCCGTTCTATGTTGGAAATATTACAGAGATATTTCAGAAACATTTCATGTAATATTACGCTAAACATTTTTGAAATATTTCTGAAATATTCCAAGAAAGATTCAGAAAAGTCGTTCTATGTTGGAAATATTACAGAGATATTTCAGAAACATTTCATGTAATATTACGCAAAACATTTTTGAAATATTTCTGAAATATTCCAAGAAAGATTCAGTAAAGCAGTTTGATGTTGGAAATATTACATAGATATTTCAGAAACATTTCATGTAATATTACGCAAAACATTTCTGAAATATTTCAGAAATATTCCAAGAAAGATTCAGTAAAGCAGTTTGATGTTGGAAATATTACATAGATATTTCAGAAACATTTCATGTAATATTACGCAAAACATTTCTGAAATATTTCAGAAATATTCCGTGAAATATTTCTTTATATAGTAATGTTTATAATTTGGAATATTTACTTAATATTTCGGATATATTTCATGAAATATTACACGAAATATTCATGAAATATTTCTTGAACATTACATGAAATATTACAATGCCCCATATAGGCGGACATAACAATATTACAGTAATATTTCACTGAAATATTTCTGTAATATTTCAAATCTTACAAGAAATATTACAGTTATATTTAGGAAATATTTCATGCTGTGTGGGACGAAATGAAGCTTCATGCTGCCAATGAGTGCGGGTTACTTAATAGACATATTAAATAATAATAGTACAATTTGTAAAGTCATCATTGACAAATAATCTAATAAGTTTTGTTACAATAATAACATAATTCCTGAAAAGTAATTTGGATTGAAATAAAAACAATAATTTTCCCTTTCAGATCGCCTTAAGATCGTACGGATCATAACATAAAACATTCTCTGAATTTCCATTTTAGACATTATAGACCCTTATAAAAATAAAAAGTTTATGGGAAAATACTTGAAACTTAATCTTATTGATGCGAAAAGAAAAATTTTCTTATTTTACAAACGAATATTAAATAAAGAATGTGTTTGATGATGCGCCTATTTTGCGTACACCGTTTTATGCGGTCATATTTTACATTTCTGTTGATTATCTCCGAACGTTCATCGTTGACCTATTTACTTTCCTTACAAATTCACCTTCTACACTTGAAACTCTTTAACATAATTTTTGTCCAATGACAACTGTCTTTTATATTAAAAGTTAAAAGTTATTAGAAAATGACCGCGACAGTAACCAAGGCGCCACGAGGAAGAATTTCTCTTTATTTTGGTCGTTTACCCCCTTCTTTCTTTTCTTTAATTGAAAGCTTAGGTAGTTTTCTTTCAAGGTGTAAAGTTTCATATGCAACTGACTTTAGCCCCAGGTCGATGGATTCACCTTAAAACAGTTGTTCTTGATTAATATGTTATATGCAAACTGGCTGAAAAGTAAAAAGCATATCAGTGTTTTCATTTTGTTTTACGCTTTTAAAATTATTTCTGCTGCAGTAATAACTTTGACATTGACATATTATGAAATGTTAATTTTCATAAATAAGTAACTACAGTAATGGATTATATGGTAAAAATGACAAAAGAAACAGTTGTTACTTTAATAAATAAATTACTCCATTGATCGCCACGAGTTTATCTTTATCGGACGTGTAGTAGTCGTCCCTTTTCGAGGTAATGGTATTAAAATAAAATTACATCTTGTGAGCGACTAGTCAAAACATGAACTATAAACTAAATTAATAAGATTCCTTTGCACTCGAGTTTTATCTCTAGGAGCCGAAGGGTTGAGCGGTAGGTGGACTATATAGGTGGAGTATTCGCAACGCGATCATCATGCTTCTCTAGAGATACCTACACTGAGCACGAAAGAAAAACCGCGGTTGACATTTCAAAAATTTATTTGTATTCTTTTTGCTTAAATCATTAGTTTATAGTCTTAAAAACAAGTTCTTTTTGCTTAAATCATTAGTTTATAGACTTAAAAACAGGTTATTTTTGCTTAAATCATTAGTTTATAGTCTTAAAAACAGGTTCTTTTTGCTTAAATCATTAGTTTATAGTCTTAAAAACAGGTTCTTTTCGCTTAAATCGTTAGTTTATAGTCTTAAAAGTAGGTTACGAGTAGTTTTAGAGCACAATCTGGACGATTTTGTTGAAAAAACAGATTTATCGAAGCACTTTGCCACGTGCACTAAGCAGCGTCGCTCCGCTGAAAGCTGAAGCTAAAAATAATTCTTCAAGTTTTCCCTTCCTAAAAGGGAATAAAAGATGAAAATCGGATTAAAGCTTATAGACAACTTTAGAGTATTAGGCCAAAAAAGTGCGATGCTATTGACGTAGAAAAAAATGACAATCACGGCATACAATTTCGAGTGTGAACTACGCGCGCGCATTATCGAAAAGGACATAATATCAAATTGTAGTTCAAGTAGTTGAACAAAATAACTACACAGTGTTTGGCTGAAATAGGAAAGTAAATAATATATGAAATTGTCAAATTAGTAGAAAAAACAACTCTACTATATTTGCTGAAAAAGGAAAGGTGAAACTCAACTAACAGTCTTTACGCTCTATGTATTTTTGTGTACAAAGTTAATATTCATCAACATGATATTTAGCTGTGCTAGATCATCCATGAAGGTATCGGGGTAGTGCACTTAAAAGCTATTTGCGTTCAAAGTTAGAATATCGAAGAATACGATTTGCGGAAGAACCAGAAAAATTTGCGACACTAACAACAATAAAAGAGTATATATAACCTCTTGAAATTAATTTAATAAAAAGGAGGAAAAACCATAATCCGAGTACCAGAAAAGTGTTTAAACCCATAAAAGTTTATTTTATGTCTTTAATTCACGTAGAATCTTTCCAATCGTCGAAAATACCCAGATTTTCGAAATGATAAATCAACATAAGAAGCGTATTAAAAACATAATACTATGTTAAACATAAAATTTCATAATTTATTATTATTATTTATATATATAGTGCAAGAAATAAAATACATTTAAAGTGTATTTTATGCCTTTAATTCACGTAGAATCTTTTCCATTTTCGAAAATACCCAGATATACAAAATGATAAATCAACATAAAAAGTATATTAGAAACATTATATTATGTTGAATATTAATTTTCGTGATTTATTATTATCATTCTTATATCTAGAGCAAGAAATAGAATACATTTAAAGTTTATTTTATGCCTTTAATTCACGTAGAATCTTTCCCATTTTCGAAAATACCCAGATATACAAAATGATAAATCAACATAAAAAGCATATTAGAAACATAATACTATGTTAAACATAAAATTTCGTAATTTATTATTATCATTATTATATGTAGTGCAAGAAATAAAATACATTTAAAGTTTATTTCATGTCTTTAATTCACATACAATCTTCTCGATTTTCGAAAACACCCAGATTTTTAAATGATAAATCAACAGAAAAAGCATATTAGAAACAAAATATTACATTTATTAATAGTTATTATGATTTATTATCATTATAATTGTCTAATGAAAAATAAAAAAAATTTAAAGCTTATTTTATGTCTATAATTCACGTTAAATCTTTCCGATTTTTGAAAATACTGAGATTTTCGAAATGATAAATCAACATTAAAAGCATATTAGAAACATAATAATATGTCATTATCTTCTCTTTGTACAAACATAAAATTTTATAATTCATTATTATCATTTCTATATGTAGTGCAAGAAATAAAATACATTTAAGTAAAGATAAAATTGTCTTATAAAAGCAACATAATGAAACACAATAAATTGTGAAAGATTATAACCCCGTTGAAATAATCGAGAAAAATCGTGAACAAACGAGGAGAAATCACAATCCAGAGAGTGAAAATATGTTCATCATTGATTTGGAATCTTAATATAATGTAGATTTTATTAATCTGTAATATTTTTATATTATATTTCTAGTCATAAAATGGATCGTTATACATACAATCAAAACGTCGACAGGAAAATTTTAAACAAAGTTTATGACTCGTGCAGATCAATAGTTATCATGTAGTAATCATTTAGTAATGATATTTACTACCTAAATACATTTTCAAACGTTTACGTATAGTAACTCAATTTTCAAACGCGTTAATAGTTCCTACCATTATACAATACCCACTACTTTAAAATCGATCCATGGCTTTCTCCATAGATATTGAAAACACACAATCAATCCTCACACATAAATATATATTAATTTCAGACTATAACTATTTTCAACGTCGACAATTTTAAATATATCAAACAATTCACAGACAAAAACAAATGCGTCCATAGAGAATCCGATCGCTAATACGACGATAAACTGCTTCGCACGTATATTCTCCATGTCGTTTTTCGTCTTCTTTTACTTATGTTGCATAATCCTGCCAGGTTATGGTTATGCCAGACTCGATGATTCTCCACAGTAGCTCAACAAACTTCTCTACGTTAGGAGAGCTTTTCTCGTAGGAAAAGGTGATGCTGACTTCCATCAGTTAAGTGCGAGCTTGGCAATTTTCATTCTGACTACCATCCTCGCGTTCACATGCCCACCTATGAAGTGCTCACCAAAAATGAACGGCATCACACAAGTTTCATCCCAAATAATTGCAAACAGCGGTTATTGCTTCTCTCAACAACGTTTATTGATAAATACTTCAGCAATAAAAGTAACAATAGCAATACAATAAACGATCAACGATATTTTCATTGTATAATGCAATGTAATGGGACTCCCCTCGTCCTTCTTCATCTGTAATTCTTTGGACGATATCGAGTTGTACGACTTCCAGCTCTTCGAAATTCCGGACTCGATGATCATCTGAAACAAGTCGTCGAATCTGTTCATAAAAGGTGAGGCCTTTTCATAGGGAAATGCTTTGCTGCTGGAGTAAAGCGATATCTTCGCTATCTTCATTATCTTCTCTTTGTACAGGCCCGTATAATAGTTAACCAGATACTCAGTATGGGCGAGCGGCGCACAACAGACGCGATCGCGATTCTTAGCGAGTTTTTCCAGACACTTACTGTACGATTCCAATCGAATCTTTAATTTCAATCGCTGAAACCTCGGCTCGGTATCATCGCTGTGCAAATTATTGAAGAAGAATGGAGTTGCGTAAATTGGTAAATTAGAGTCCAGTATTTCTTTGAGGGTATTCAAGGGCTGCTCCACCTGGATCACAGTGATGTCCAGTAGTTTGGAAAAGACGTTTACTGAATAGATTATGGATAGAAAGATGAGACTGAGGTAAACAATTCTGTTCGCTTGGTTTGTCGGTTGAATAGATAAACTGATTCCCAGAAGTACTTTAAAAATGTTAATGATCTTCCAGAAGCCCATAGGAAACTTGAGAATGCGGGCGGAGAAGTGAAAAAAGATGACTATCAGTGGGAACAGTAGTAAATAGATGAAAACAGATTTCGAAGATTTGACTTTAAAAACTGATAAAACTGGCACGACCATTACAAATCTGTTGAGATTGAATGATTTTCCAAATGTTAAATTGTTATTGTTTAGATCTGTGAACAATAATACTGGTAACATGTTGACTTCGTCGTTTTCCAATATGGAAAAAGAATTAAGAACTTGTGGCCTTCTCACATTATTCAATGAAAAATTGAATTTTTCCGAAGCCAATTTTACGTACATATAATTAATGCCTTTGACTATATCTCGCTTTTTGCAATATTTTTCCCAGAACATAAATGGAGGAAAGAAATAAACGATTACTTTGAACGTATAGTTATTCATGTCGATTAACTTGTCTGGAAATATATCAGTTGTAGTTATCACACGATCACTGTTAAATACGTTTGTAAAAGGATTGAAGTTATAAATAGTAAGGTAATTCTTATTTACGTTGAGAATAGAAAAATCTAGAAACTTCAATGACCAAGTGTCTGATAATATTTTTCGTAGAGCTACTTTTGATGTGACAGTACTGCTGAATAATATTACTAAGCACTTAGGTCGAATTTTACTAGGTGAATACCGAATTAATTTATTTAATGTCATATAAATTTGTTTCACGTATGCTTCGCCATTTTCTGAACTTTGAAGTATGACGTACACATTCGAGGATCTTGGATTTTTGAAGATTGGAGATTCTAGTGATCGAGCATCACCTATTTTACTCACCTTCTCTATATCGATCAAAACCGTCGGTTTATCGTGTATTATTTCATAAAGTACAAAATTTCGTCGAGGATTGCGCTTATCAGCACTGTTGTTAGTAAAAATTGTCACTTGATATGCACTGAAATCAGTAGTTAATATATTTAAAGTAACATTGTCGTAGTTTCTCTTTACTATAAAAGTTGCAGCGTTATTTAATATAGAGAAAATCACGATATAGAGAACAATGGGCATTTTAATTGTATTAATTAATTAATTCAGTGTGAAAAAATAAAGAATATTCTGCTAGAGCAAAATAAACCTTTTTGATACAACTTGAATACTTTTTGTTGCAATGTATACGTGCCAGGGAATAGCTAAATACGTTATTTTTCTGAAGTATTTAAGTTTTTACACAACCATAAAAAAGAAAAGCGTCGTTCTAGTTCAATCTCAATAACAAAATTACATAATTGCCCCTACGTGCCAATATTAGAATAGTGACACCCTTAATAACCCAAAGATAATTTGGTAGCCTACAGTATCAGTTAAGGTGTACTCATAAATTGTATATAATTGTACTAGAAGGATGTTTTACGTTTTTATGTTTATGTAATAACTTAAATGCTTTAGAAAAAGAAAACGTTTTTAACTTTATACTGACATTTCAACAAAAATTGTCTTGGTTATATCAAAAAGGTTTATTTTTCTCTAGCAGAATATTCTAAATTTTTCGACATTGAATTAATATAAATTAAATGCACATTATTATTCTTATCATGATTCTCGCTATATTAAATAATGCTGGAATATTCATATAAACTACGACAATGTTATGTTAAATACAATAGCCAACATATTTCGATGCATGTCACGTGATATTTTATTAACAGCAGCGAAGACACGCGCAATCTTCTACGAAACTTTGTACTTTATAAAATAACTCACGAAATACCGAGAATGCAAGGCCTAAGTCAACTTAATACTTTTATTTCATCTGCAATTCATAAAATATTGTTAATTAAGATTTCACACATAAATTCAAGTTTAATATTTTCTTCCGTAAATTTTTTAATGATTATAATAATATTATGTATAGATAATTTCTGAAAAAAATGTGTATTTGTGTTCCAATTCTTTTTCACAATGGAAAAAGAAGAATTTAATTTTGGTTAAGTACACTAATTACACGAATTATAAAGCATTCAAATCTAAAAGGGTTAAGTACACTAATTACACGAATTATAAAGCATTCAAATCTACAAGAGTTAAGGTTAGTGATGAGAAACGATCATTTTTAAAATAGTAATATTACCGAGAACATGACCGTCATTGTGACCCGTCACGCTTGTGACATTTTAGGTACATCGACAAAACCAATGGCTATGTATATACTATAGCCTGTAGCAGAATTACGCCCTTTGAATGCTTATTTCATACAATTTTGATAACTTAAATAGTTAAAAAACAGCTTTATAATAGCTAAGAATTTTGAGCGGACGCCATTTTGTTTAATTTTAACATAAATTGTTTGATCTACGGGATATAGCGAAACTCACAAAGATTAAGAATTTTATAGCATTTTTTGTTCTAGATAAGTCTACGATCCGAAATCTATCCTGCAGCCGAGATTCATTTTAATCAAGAGGTTGAATTGGGGCACAGTTTTTAAATACTAAAAAGAATTTATAAAATTTATTTTATTAATTTATTTATTTATTTATTCAATTAAGCGGTCACTGCTATTGCCCTTTTACAATATAAAGTTCAATATGAGGTAGTAGTAATAAACGCACTTGGTCCAAATTATCGCTCTGATAATGGTACAAATATGTATAAAAGTTTTTGTTAATATTAAAATCTCATGTAAACCAGACCCGATTTCCGTAGCTCAGGTACGAATCGGACGGAAAAACCACACTTGATCCGAGTTCCAATTTGTAAACCATTTTTTATACGATTTGGCCTAGAAATCTAAGCCCGATTCCGACCCGATTTTCGGATGTTAATCCCCAGTAAAGAAAAAAATATTCATTTCCTTCTCGTGTACTCTACAAATATTAATTGAAAACACTCTAAATACGTAACATTTTTTATCCGTTTAACAAATTTACAAGAAACTTGCAGGATAAATACGAAAAATGTTTGAATTTTCAATGCTAATTACATTTACATATTTTATGAATTAACAGTGTAATCCGATACTGGGAGGGGTATTTGCCCGCAGAGTAGTTGTTTCTGTTGTTCTGATAAATATAGTAGATTTTTTGTTAAAGTGTGTATGAGACACTCTAAAAAACAAACATTCCAATAATTTACTTATATATAATCATATTTAAATAAATTTGCATAAATTAATTATTATATTATTAATTTCTTTAATTTAAAATTTATATACAAGTATATATAATTGTATATATTAATCATATATGATTATATACAATTATATATACTTGTATATAAATTTTAAATTAAAGAAATTAATAATATAATAATTAATTTATGCAAATTTAACATAACAAATAGTTTTTATTGAAGATTAGCAATGTTTTATGCATTTCTTATTACAAAAAATTATTAAAAAGAGAAAAAAAATTGCCTCGCGTGGTAATTGAACCCAAAATTATTGAGTTATGAAGCCATTACCTTAATCACTACCCCAACATTTCTTGTTGCAAAAGTAGTATCCGAAGTGTATTATACGGTATATTGGTAGGCTACTCATATATAGTCGTATATAATTACATACAATTATATATAAATGGATTTATATATAATCGTTCATATTCTGTAATAAGCGATGCAATTCTTAATTTGTGGTTAACAAGAGATACTTCATGTAAGGTAATATATATCAATCAATATTTAATGAAAGTTATACTCTATAAATTCGTAATTTAAAAGAATTGGTTATAAGAAACTTTAAACATTGTAATATTTTTATAACTACATAAAAGTATTTTTTGATCTCGTCCATTTCCATTTTCTTTATTTATATGATTAATATTATTACATAATATTATTTATGTTCGATTTCAAAGACTCTATTTTTTTGAAAATCATCCATACGAACATATATAATCATATATAATTATATACACAGTTCATCAAACCTACCGCAATTTAAAAAAAACTTTTATATATAATTGTATATAGTTATATATACTTGTATATACTAAAATTTGTGCAGCACTTCTTCGTTTAATTTAGTTTTTAATTAATAAAGAAAGTCTTAGAGTAAGTAAGCTTCAGGCGGTATACATTTTTTACCCTGCCACGTTCTCTGTGAACAGATCTCGGTTGCTTCGAAACTCTCATACTGAAATGGATGAATGATACAGAAAACTACATCGCAGGATGAAGAATTACTACAGGATGAGCTCGAATAATCATAGTATGACTTACATTCTTGTGCTACCTATGTATGAAATTTATAATGTAATACATCTTTCATGATATCATAGATATATCGCCGTTCGGCGCCTCCATCGACAGATATAAAAATTATTACATGTATTTCAAAGTTTCAGACTCACCGATAGAGACGCTAAAGGCGATATATCTACGTCATCATGAAAAAGTCACGGGATAGGAATTCAAACTACTAACAGCACAAATAATAATTTAATTGCGACTCATGCATGTTCCCTATTACTGAATGATAAATCAACATACCACCAAAAGTGTGGAAAGATTTGAAGATTATATGATTAAACGATGGCCATATATTAATGTTGCTTCTATATGACCATACATGAATTTTGCATCTATATGGACATATATGACTTACATGAATTTCTGATTTCAGTTTTTGTAATAAAGCTTGAAAAACTGGACTTCAGATATCTTTAACCCAATTTTAGGCACTTATGGGCATATGTGGATGTATGATAAGGTACATATAAAACACTGTATATAATCATATATACGCATGTATAATCTTATATAGCCATATATGATCATATATAACTCCATTTGATTGTATATGACTTATATATGCATACTAAATTGCAAATAAAATATATGGCCATATATGCTAATATATGAACTTATATAACCATATATATAGACGCAAAATTGATATATGGCCATATTATTCAGTATATGATCATACATGATCACATATCACCATATGTGCCTATGTTTTCCATATATCACACACACATACGCACACACACACGCACGCGCATGCACGCACATGCACATATATACATACAGGTACACACGCACGCAAGCACACACACAGACACGCACAAACATGCACACGTATACAGATTCACGCACATATATACATACATACACGCACACACACGCACTCTCTCTCTCACACACACAGACACACATCAATACAGACATTTTATAAAGATAGTGTATTTTGATTCCCAGTATCTCAAAACATGTTTATAACATGTTTTTAGCAAAACTTCTTTTTACCATCACAAAGCTTCCTCTATGAGAAAGCAATAATTATTTATAAGCAATATTTATAAAATGTAGAATATATAAAATAGTCCTATTTTTAATTACAATTGCTTTTATTCAATTTTCATTAAAATGTCTAAATATTTTCAAATTTGTATAAAAAATAAGTAAAAATTTTTCTAAACTGTATAAAAAGTTTTGTGCACACATTAAATGTTGACAAAATACATCTTTTTTACTAAAAAATATCAACTAGAAAAATATTGTTATTGCAAATCAATATATATGAGGGAAAAAAAGGCTTAAAATATTCACAAGAACTGTCTGCTTTGGTTATACAAACATTCTTTAAAACTGTAAAAATGATTGGTATTTTAATAAAGATTTAAAAAAGGTATCTCTCGTAACCCATGAATACTTTATATAGATCTGTTTCTTCGGTTTCTTACATATTATACCAATTACTTGAAATCTAATTTACGATACATTTAAATTTTAAGAAGATATAAGATTATAAGTAAGGATTTTTTTGACTTGTTACGATGTAACTTTAATCAAAAGACCAATAAATTATAACTTTTGTCAATGTAATTTTCCTCTGAAAATACGAAAAAAAATAAGCATTGACTTAGGCTCTTTACCATACACACGAATATCCATCAAAAGATAAATTTTCTATTCTACCTATTGGTTAAATTATTTTTTAATGCCGTTTTATTTTACTTTGTAAATAATTTTAAAATGTATGTTACCATGTAACAATATCTAAATACTGAAGTATTTAGATTCGCCAGAAAGACATATGTATCTAACTCCAACATCAAATTAAAGGAAATCACGTGAAATGTATAAAAATTTACATATTTCTAACACATTTAACGTCTAAAATAAATAAAAAATTAAAAAATCCGATTTTTACACATTTTCTAAAATTAATATTTTTAATAAAAAATGCACTTTTTATTATCCAGTCAGCTCTAAAATGTAATCAGTTCTAAATTGATACATAACTTACATGTCTGCACAATTTCAGCTCATAAGATGCTTCACTTGAAGAGTTATTGATCCACAAATTTTTTGTCACATACATACATGCATACATACATACATACATACATACATACATACATACATACATACATACACACATACATACATACATACACACATACAGACACACATACATACATACATACATACATACATACATACATACATACATACAGACATTTTTAAACACATGTTTTTTTGACTCTGGAATCTTGAAAACATACCGGTTCATCAAAATCTCTGATAAAGAAATTTTCATCATCACAAATCTTTCTCTTGGAGAAAGGAAAAGAATAGATACAACATGTTGATCGAATTGTTTGAACTAAAAATAAAAAATCAGTAAAAGCAAACCGATTTACAATTTACATAAGGCATTCACAAATTTTTTTAAATGTAAATTTATATGTTAACTATTATTTAAAACAAAATTATCTACGCGCAATATTCTCCAACTACTAAAATTTAAACAATATAAATAAGTGTGGAATTCTCAAATATGGTGCGCATGTTCCCACAGTTTAATTTCTTTTAATTTTATCTCATAACTTTCAAAGTCTGAAATAAGGCAAAATTTTATATATACTGTGAGATACTTTTTACGTTAGCATTCTTTACATGGATACATCCACACAAACGTTTTCTAAAAAATAGTGTATTTAAACTTTGAAATCAATATATTTGTATTTGAAAAAGCACTTGAACTTCATTAACTATAGAATCATAAACAATGGAAATAAAATATTAACCCAGAAAGATCGATAGCTTATTTTTTTTTAAATATTAAAATTTCGCCACGTATCCAACCGAGGGTTCAATAGAATAGTATAGAAATATTTCGTACTCTTCAGTTAGTTCATATCTAACTTGCTGCACAAGAGCAACCATTTTAAGTACCAATTTAATAGACTCCGTAATGTGTAACAGCAGAAGTCAGTTAATATTATGCGGTCTGGTTTTTACCATCTTGAAAAATATAATAGTTGACTCAGTTAAAAATCGTTATACTATAAATCAAATTGCCAATGATTTTCGGGTTTCTCAAATTGCAATTTTTTCCGACAACGTACTTGATACATGTCAAGATTTCGAAATGCGAAGATTAATGCATCAAATACCAACCATATCAATAGATTTTAAAAAGATGAAAGAATCCGACGGTACCCAATCCTTGGATTTGCCGTATTTAGAAAATCCACGGTCTTCGACCTTGTACGTCATCCTTCAAAAAGAAGATGAAGCTAAATTGTTCATAAAGCAAATTAACAAAACATTGAATAAATTTGTAAAAATGTCACCTAGTCATATGCGTCCAAAATGTTTGTTAATATTGTGCAACAATGTTGAGAATTCTAAGGCTAATATGGAAAAAATAATTTTAACCAATGCCTGGATATTAAAGTTTCTAGACTTTACAATCCTGAGAATTAACAGCAAGCATTCCATAATATACAATTACAATCCTTTTACGAAAACTCACAGTAAGGATCGTTTAGAGTCATCCGTTCAAATTTTTCCAGACAAATTGATCAACGTGAACGCCTATCACGTCACATTAGCAGTTTTCGACGCTCCACCCTTCGTATTTTCCGATGAAAGCGAGGATAGAGGCACTGGAATAGACTACTCTCGCATCAAAATTATCACCAACAAACTAAACTTTTCCCTAACCGAAATTACAGTGAACAAATCGTCAAATCAAGCAACAACCAAAGCCGCGCTGGAAAAGTTTAATAAATCAGAGTTTAACATTCTTCCCATGAGATTCTTCGTGTGGACCATTCTGGGCCGCAACGACCTCTCGATCGGTAGCGTCTTCTACAGTAGCCATTACGCTGCCGTTGTTCCCGTGATAAAGGTCTCCGAACTGCACATTTCCGAAAACTTTATCATCTACTGGCTCGTGGTCCCGCTGATAATCTGCTGTTTCTTAGTTATATCGCACGCACTAAAGCTCCCATCACGTAACTGGCCAGTCCTTTATTATTACCAGATTCTGTTGGGTGCTAATCTGGTGAAGCAACCAAGTACGACGAACCATCGAATAATGGTGCTCTTACTGAGCATGCTCTATTTTAAATACTCCTGTGACGCCTTTTCGGCGCTTTTCGATGTCAAAGTGGTCGGCACCGAATTGGCCTTCGCCACCTATGAAGACCTCTACGCTTCTAAACTTCCTATTTTCGCACCTGACAATGCTTATGAGCGCCTGAAGAAACATAGCGTCTATCAGATTCTCTGGCCCAGGATGAAAGCCATGTACCACCTAGACTGTCTGGAGAAACTTCTGATGCACAGTGATCGGATCTGCGTGATGCCGCATTTCTTCAGTAAGTATTTCGTAGGGAGGCACATAAGGTCGAGCAGGGACGTTAGGATCAAGATTGGCAAACTTGAGCTGCTGCATGATATGATCACATATCCTTACGAAAAAGGCTCACCCTACGTGGAAAAATTCGACGAGCTGTTGAAGAGGATCGACGAGTCCGGTATCCCTAGAACCTGGGAGCATAACCAGATACCGACAAAGGATCAAAATATAATGACTAATGATGAAGAGAAGATTGGTGCTAGGCAGTTGATAATTTTTTTGTCAATGGGATTTTCCGCGGCCGCATTTGGGTTTGTCTGTGAAATGATTATAAAATTAGTCAAATCAATCAAATTAAATGGGAGCGTTACGAGATTCGAACGATAAGCCAGACAATAATGGAGAATACCATAGACAAGATTTATGCAAAGCTGTTGGTCGTTCTGTTAATAATCGGGTTTTCCGTAGCTACAGTTGTTTTTCTCTGCTAATTGTTTAAAATTAATCAAATGAATGACGTTCAATTAGTTTTTGTGGAGTGTAATGAAACTAAATTCTCTCATGGAAATAGATTTTATGCTAAATATATTTAATGTCTATGGAAAAAATAAAAAAAAAGTTTCACGTATTTCTGTTTTAATGCCAGCTATTATCAACGTATTTCAAAATTGAGCTATTGCACTTGAATTCTTTCAAAGCATTAAGAAAGTGTTACAAACAAAAGAAGATATCTTAGCAGAAGCAAATGCAAATAATAATTTGTTTGACGTGTCTCATTGTATATAATAATAATAATAATAATAATATTTATAATAAAAATATATGGTTATATTACGACTACAAGTAACAATCTTTACCAGTAACAGATGCTCGAACAGATTATTGGCAAAAATATTTATCGTATACAATTCATACAAAATACAAACCACTTGATTGAATCAAAATATAAGAGTAGAAAATTATGACAGTAAATTTTTGGAAAACCTCTGAATTTAGGGGTCTATACCCCCTAAGCTTCGGTATTCACCCTGAAAATTAAGGATTTTGCTTCAAATTTAGGGGCCTCATTTGCTATGAAAGGATGAGTTGCATGGAACTACGGAATGAACTTGGGGAATTGTCGTCATGCATTTAACCCCTGCAGTGGTAAGAACCGTTTGGAAAAAAAAATATTTTTTGCATATTTGTTGCTATATTCTTTTTTCATTAAAAATTATGAAAAGCTAATTCAAAATTCGTAATCGGCGATTCTTGAAACTCCTAATATGAGCTAAAGCATATTTCTTTCATTTATAAATTATTTATATCAATTTTATATGGAAGTTGTCTGGACACACCGGTGTATTGTGATACTTAAGGGGTTAAGGTAAACCAAGTTTCAATACTATAATAACTAGATTTTTCTCCATGTAATGATTATACCGTTACTACCACTTTTCTTGTTCAAAATCATTCAGGAATTCATTGTCTGCCTACTGCATTTTCCTGAAATCATTACTCTCTTCCTGATCATCACCTACGCATTGAACTGTTATTTTTCCAGGTATTTTTGTATGTTACCTTGAGCAAAAAGTCGATTAAGTGATCACGATGAATCATTTATATCTGACCTACATCTTACTATCTAAGACCTGCTCCGTAAATATCTTATTTATGTTGCTGAAAATTGATGTCAAGCTGATCCTCGATACCCTGAGGCAGGATCTAAACTACTAACTATCGGTACATGTATCCAAGTGCTTTTACAACCACTTTTATCACAGAATAAGTACCCGAACGTAATTAGCTGTACGTCACCATTATTATTTCAAATTTGTGAGTTCATAATTTCATCAACATAAGTTCGTCTGTCATAATAATTGATTGTTTTAATCGTATAAGATGTAGGATAAAATGTTAAAAATAAAGTTATTTCTAACCTAAATGTATATTGCCTTCTTACTGAAAAAAAATATGCTAAATTTGTAAATAGTACATTATGCAACAAGGGCAACAAGTTGAATATTTTTCCCGCGGGTGAATATACTGCCCGAGCGAGCGAAGCGAGGGCAGTATCACCCGAGGAAAACATCGACTATTTTCTAGAGTTACATTCTGTACTATTTACAAATTTTGCATATTCTTTTACTTAAATTTTGCCCATCTCAACTGTTGGAAAGCGGGACTAATAGACTGTTTAATGACAATATTGTTAAATGACAATCGAAAATCAGGGTTATTGATAGATCTTGATAATAAATGAATTTGGACTAATTTCTAGTGAAGTCACTTTTTTCCCGCTAATCATTTTTGAGGTCAAAAAGTGTAATTTTGGTCTCGCTTTTCAGGGAAAAAAATGGCCATTTTCATTCAGATGGGCATAAATATATATTTTGTCGTTACATATTACGCTTTTCTCCCAGTAAATGTGGTTGTTAATACTATTATAATTATGCATATTCTACAGTTTGTCACTTTATCATACGACTCAATATTGAGTCTCTCTTTACGCAAGTGAGTTCATGGCCAGAATCATAAAGTATGTAAAGTGTTATTTGTATCCTAGAAACCTGGTATTATTGCGAGAGTCTCGTAGATGATTTGTCAGGTTGATATGTTCTACCGGGGTTGATTAAAATCAAATGTCGCAGTTTATTTCCTTAGTTCAAATGTTGTCATCGAGATGGTAACACTTATTTGGTGCACCTCACAAGGAGAGACCACAACCTACGGGATGCGGTTTACGATGAAACTTAAGGAAGTGGTTTCTGGAACCTAAGAATGATACCTAGTTTCAACTCATAAGCCCTTGGGGTCCAGATATGACCGTTTGTATTTAAAATAAGCGTTATTTCATTAAAAAATGGTTCTATATATGGACCTATACTTCGTATCATAACTCTGCAAGTTATTTTGCTAGATAAATGATATACTAATATAAAAAAGTTGACTAAAAGAGCTTTAATTTAATCTTTGTTCCATTTAAAAATATTATTCTGTTGCAAAGTTATGAACAATAAAAGATGATTACGAAAATTGCATGAAAAACTACTCAATTTAAAGAGCTGAAAGTCCTGAAATTTTCAGGAATTTTTCGTCATCATTTTTGATTATCTATATCAAATTGTTGATTATTTATAATCTTATTACATCATTTTGCTAGAAAATAACTTGTAGAGTTATGATGCGAAGTATGGGTACCATTTTTTACTGAAATAACGCTTATTTTTAATACTAACGGTCATATTTTTACCGCAAGGGCCTATGAGATGAAACTACGGGTGCTACACTGCAAGAAATTTGTCAATGCCAGACTGCAACAATTAGTCAACTCTTATAGTGACCATTACGTTGAAGTCGTAGATGCAAAAATTGAATTATTAAGCCACCACAATGTTAATGTAAAACATCAATGATAGACGGTACTGTAACAATTCCAAATTGTATTGCTATACCCCCAAGTTAGAGAAAAAAGAGTTCAAAGAAGCATTGATCCGTTTGAGCACTAGTTTTGACGCGTGACACTACTATCATAAACACCGCGAGGGTCCATTCTTCGAGACGCGGTCACGACGAATGCGATAGAGGCGCTGCGCGTAATGTATATGTGTGTATATATCTGGCTAGTAGTTCATGTAGTCAATAAAGGTTATTAAGAATGATATTTTTTAATCATTGAAAAAAAGCTCTTTCACTTTTATCAAAATTCTGCCTTAACATAAATAATATTCATGTTTGTACTGATGTTTTGGTTTTATTAAATACAGGTTGAGTGTTGATGTTTTATTTGATCTTTGTCACATTTAACAAAAAGAGAACATGTAATAACAATTTGCTACACTTCTAATTTAAAATCGCATGTTATAATTTATTTATATTGTATAATTGGAAAAGAAAAATGAAAGATTGATGATAAAAATAAATGTACTGCACTGCTCTTAGATATTATCTTTGAATCTTTGATGTACGCTTAAAGTAAATGAAGTGCTCTTTTGAAAACTTTTATAATTTTATCTTTTGAAGACAAGAAATTGAATTTTAGTCCTTTTATTTAATTTTTACTGTAAAACATCAACTTTGTTAATATATTTATTTTTATATTAGGCCTCAAAAAAGTAACCAACATAATTTCATTGATATAATAATACTTCAGAAAATGTATCTAATAGGTAATTTTACAAAAGTTAATGCTTTGGCGCCAAACACATTTTGAAAATGACAGGATTTTAGGAGATTTAGGAGGAAGAAGAAGAAGTGATTGTGACAGCGAGTGATAGGATCATGGTGGGGGGGTTAAAAGGGGGGAAATTGAATAGAAAATCTATTTTTTCGATTCAAATTTTTAGTGCAAATTTTCAAATGTCTGGATATAATAGTGTTTGGGCTCCCTTAAGAAGTGGTGTTATCCGGATGGTACCCCATATTTACCGGAGTCTAAACATTTATTTTGTTTTTATGCGTATTTTGCAGAAAGTAGGCTATGATAATGTTTAGAATTTGTGTAAAATAGGCCTAAAACATATTTAGGCCCCACTAAGCATAGGACATTAACATTAACACAGGATTAACATAGTATATTTGTAAATAATTATTGTAAATTAATTTTTAACATTGACATAATAATAAATTTTAGTTTATTCTGATAAGAGTGTCATCCCTAGTGTGAGAAATCTATTAAATCCTATTCACCAATATAAAAATTACATATACATCCTATTCACAAATAGGATCTTTTCCTATTTGGAAAAAGGAATTAATAGGATTTAATAGATTTCTCACACTAGGGATTGACCACCAAAACGTCAAATTGAAAGGAGTTTTTTTAATTTACCTTCCTTTTAATAAAACAACTATACTTGACTCTGAGAGATCGAAGGAAACATGAATTTTAATTAATAAAAATATTAATTAATGCTTAAAATTATTTTTATACATTATATTTCTGATGGATTATAAAAAAAAAATATCATCTCCAGAAATTAAGCTCGAATATCAAAATGTTCGTCTTATAAGAGATTTTCATATTAGTTATACATTTACAGTAGAATACATCGATATATTTTGCGCTGGCACATGTATTCCTCTGCATCTATGCCGGAGACCATAATATAGCAGCTATTGGGCCTCCTTCCATGTACCTTACCGTTCAAAAAGTCGAGCGCGCGAAACTCCAGCGACTTTTACCTTTGCTTATATGATTCAAGAAAAAAGTTTTACTCTTACAATTTCTTAAAGAGGATAACCGATAATGATTTTAAAATATTCTCAAATGAATTGAAAATGAATTGAAATTGACAGTTCAAGTGTCGAAATAGATCAAGAGAATGTGGATGTTTGAACTATCATTTAATTAAGATTCAAATAAAATATATACTTTTAATTTTGAAAGTGCATTTATAATATTTCTTTGCTGTATAATGGTCATCAGGTACTAACATTTTTTGAATGAATAAAAGATATGTACAGAGATCTTTTACAACAATAAACTTGTTCTAAGCAAAAAATGCGTATTCTAATGCAAAAACAACTTTACTTGTATCCCGTGCAGGAATTTCAGAGAGCGTCCCCGCGATTATCCCCGATCCCGACCGATTTTCGGACCAACGGAAGTCAGTCCCGATTCAGACCCGGTCTCCCTGACTTTTCCTCGAATTGAGCGAGACTGACAGATTCCCTGCCAGAATCCTGTCTGATATTCTGAGGTCCGCGTTTTTTTATTTTGAGGTTATGATTCTTACGTAAAACAAAGGATTTCCGTACCTGAATCTCGTCCGAACTCCTAATTCTTATTAAGCAAGGAAAAGTGGGGGAAAACACGTCGGAATCTAACTAGTATTTCCTACTATCATTGACTAAGTATTGTAAGTATTATTTTATTAATGTTTTCATGTTCATATACTATTATTATTGTTTTGAAAGCAATATAACAATAAAGAAAATGAACCAATTACTGTGCCCTTCGATATTTGCATTTAAAAAAATATTAAATCATAAAGTTATTCGGTGAAATAATCGATATAGAGCACAGTAATTGGCTCAAATATCCTAGTTATTAACAATTAATATGATAAATGGTACTATTATTTTTATTAATTTAGTTATTATTATTTTGATTATCATTATTGTTGTCAGTATTACATTTTAATTACAAAGTTCATATTTATCTATTATAGAGATACATTTATACGCGTAAATAGCCGGTAAGGTAGGTATCCCGTGGATAATTCACATCTCCTTATTTATTCTACAACTATAAATAGATCATTCATACTTGTAAGGTTTTTAAATGCCAACACATTTATACTGTAATTGATTAAAATTATTAAGTGACCGTCGGCTATTGATGTCCTTATCTAAGCAAGTTTTCGATACTCGGAATAAGAAAGATTTCACTAAAAGTTATGTATATTCTAAAATCAGTAATTGTTTTTGAATTGCCTTAAAAAGAAGATATGAACTTTTTGGGACTTATAACATTTATTAATATTTATTGTTAATCAAATCATTATTATTTATATAAATAAATAAATTAATAAATAGCAAAAAATATGCGTGAGACAGTAGGAATCTGCTGTCGGTAACTGGCGACCTCTTAAATAAAAATTTTTTGTTTCTTCGTAAATTTTGAATTAATTGAAGAATTAAATTTTCTTTAAATTTTCATGTAATATTATTGTTAACTCTTTGAGAAAAATAAATTAGAAAATATAAAAATATTTAACTATACCTTATATATTTTTAATCCATTTTTCTCCTACAATAATTAATAAAAATATTTGATAAATTTAACTGAAGAGATGTGTGGTATGAACTTGAAGATCAATGACGAGAGAATATTATAAAACTAAAAAGCCGGTAAGGTAGGAATCGGGTTAGTTCCTTACATGCTTCTGGTAAATATCTCTATTATTGTATCAATATAAAAGAGAAGAGAAGATTAAAAAGATATATACAAAAAATTACATCGGTAAGTTAGGAATCGTATCCGTATTTCTTATCTCCTTGATGACTATTCCATATTTTAATTATGTAAATCTTTTCGTAAAAGAAATGGTATTAGACATTATATAAATACCTACGAATAATAAAAATATAAATGTGAACTTTAACGCGTAACGTTAATATATGGTTTGAAGTTACGCAATGTAACAGGTTCGTCACGTACATGTCCCATTATCTGATTACAGACACCCTAGAAAATCATATGCGCGTTCGGACCTCCAGCGGCGATAATCACAGACCAAGGCATGCACTTACAGAACCGCCTACCGGAAGAGTTCGCGAAAATTTTCGGAATTGCGAAATTCAACACCACCGCGCATCAACCCCAATCAAATGATTCGATCGAAAGTATTCACCATACTCTCACGAAATATTTAAGAAAATACGCGACCGATGTCGAACGTTGAGACGAATGGACCGCGATTTGCCAGCGCGCATATAACTGCACCGAACACAAGAGTACTGGGTACACCCTACATGAGCTGCTGTTCGGGACCGAACCTAGGATTCCATCCAGCTTCCCCATGGGCGAGAATGGTTTATCGTACAACAGACATGTAGAAGACGCGATAGCGAATCTGACTACCCATCGAACAACAGCAGTCATGAATCCCATGCAGTCAACCCTTATGAAAAAAACCTGTAGTAAATCCTGGAGGAATTCCTGCAGGAAATTCTGCAGGAGACCTGAAGGATTCCCTGCGGGATTTCCTGCATGGTTTTCGTACTATTTTCCTGCAGGAATTCCTGCAGAAATTCCTCCAGGATTTCCTGCAGGAATTTTTCTAAACTGGGAAATTGTTTATAAAATTGTTGAAAACAATGAAATAAGTGAAAAATGAACCTACTGTAGGTGGTACCATCCAGATGATAATACCAAAACTCAAGGACTAAGCTTCTTAATGTTTATTTATCAAATTGTTAAATAAACAAATTATTCTTAATTTTGGATCTAAAAAGATCAATCCCTGAGTTTTGGTGTTATCATCTGGATGGTAAAGCCTAAGATAGGCACATTTTTCACTCATTTTATCATTTTCAACAATATTGTAAACAATTTCCCATTCTAGAAAAATTCCTGCAGGATAACAATACGAAAACCATGCAAGAAATCCTGCAGGGAATCCTCCAGGTCGCTTGCAGAGTTTCCTGTAGGATTTTCTGCAGGTTTCTTTCATAAGGGAAAATACCACTGTAAATACTACTACGACCGGAAATTAAATACTAAGCATTTCCGCGAAGGAGAGATAGTATACGTGCTAAAAGAACCAAAAAAAGGGAAGTTCGCGAAAGAATACCTCGAAATAATCAAAGTCAACCGCGAAACGAATAACACCACGGTACAAAATAACGAGACTACTAAAACCGTGCACATAAATAAAATAGAGTGACCGAGAGAGTAAGCGTAACAGGCACAAGAGGTTATGTAGCTGCTGGGCTCATTCGTTTTATTTATGGTTTTTTACGCGGCACGCCCGGTCACAATCAAGCAGTCAAAACGAGTAACGATTAGTCCACTTACCATGTAACAGTATCTAAATACTAAATTATTTAGATTCGCTAGAAAGATATGTGTATCTAACTCTAAACTTTAAGTGACTATTAGAAAGAGTATATTTTAATAATAAGTCATAACATCATAAGTAATTAGTCTTATAGAAAAACGTTATTGGATAATGTTAGGTATGAGATTAAAAATATATTTGTAAAAATGTATCTTGTATCTCATCTCTTACTGGTCCAATACAAAACACGAGCAATTGGGACTATCGTATGAAAAACTGCTGCTAACTGCTTTAGCAGAATGCTTTCTGAAAGAGAAGTTCTGAAAAATTGAGTTCAAGAATTTTATATTGGAAATTCACTCTTAATAAAATAATGCTTAATAATGCTTAATAATAATGCTTATTAAAATAATAAAACTAATTCATCAGACACAAGCATTTAAGCATTGCCAATCTGAGAAAATTTAAAAATTTGAAATAATGTCTGTACGCTGAAAATTCATTAAATCACAAAAGACATAATGTCGAATAAAGGTTGGGATTTATACAAATATTTGAAATTAATTTCTTTTATTTTTCTTTCACAATATAGCTTTAAGATGAATGTTAGATATAACAAATTATAAGGAAATTGCGTCTTCTTTTTGAAAGTATACATATATTTAACATGTTTAATGTATAAAAGAACAACAAATTTTGCGTTTTTTAATAAAATTTTTTTAATTAATATTTTATTTTTAATTTATTAAAATAGCATTAAAGCAATTCATAGATATATAAATGGACTATTTATACTATATATAGGAAATTACGTCTAATTTATGAAAAAGTTCATATTATTAATAAGATTACCGTACAATGAAACACAATTTTTTACCGATAATTACAAATTTTTATAAAATTTATATTTTATGTCTCTTTCACAAAAATAACACGAAAATAATTGTTTGATATATCAAATTAAAGTAAATTACATGTACTTTATATAAACGTACATATTTCTAACAGATTTAGCGTTTAAAACAAAATTCCGATTTTTACACTTTTCTAAAATTAATATATTTAGTAACAAATGCACTTTTTATTATCCAATTAGCTTCAACAGTTAATCAGTTGTAAGTTGAGACATAACTTACATGACTCCACAATTTCAGCTCAAAACATGCTTCCCTTGAAGAGTGTCACACACACACACACACACACACATACACACATAAACACGCACGCACGCACACACACACACACACGCGCGCGCGCGTACACGCACATACACACACACAGAAATTTTCTAAAACCGTGTTTTTCTGACTCTGGAATATTGAAAACATAATAGTTCATCAAAACTTCTAATAAAAAAATTTTCATCATTTCAAAGCTTCCTCTTCGAGAAATCAAAAAGCATGTTCCCACAGTTTAATTTCTTTTAATTTAATCTCATAACTTTCAAAATCTTAATTAAGGCAAAACTATATCTATACTGTGAGATACTTTTTACTTTAGCATTTTTACATGGACACATCCACACAAACATTTTCTAAAGATAGTGTATTTAAACTTTGAAATCAATACATTTGTATTTGAAAATGAACTTGAACTTCATAAAGGAAATAAAATATTAACCCAGAAAGATCGATAGCTTATTTTTTTTAAATATTACAATTTTGCATCGGGTCCAACCGAGGGCTCTATAGAATAGTATAGAAATATTTCGAACTTTTCAGTTAGTTCATATCTAGCTGGCTGTACAAGAGCACTCATTTTCAGTACCAATCTAATAGACTCCGTAATGTGTAACAGCAGAAGTCAGTTAATATTATGCGGTCTGATTTTTATCATTTTGAAAAATATAGCAGTTCTCTCGGTTAAAAATCGTTCTACTATAAATCAAATTGCCGCTGATTTTCGCATTTCTCAAATTGCAATTTTCTCCGACAACGTACGCGATACCTGTCAAAATTTTGAAATGCAAAAATTAATGCGTCAAATTCCATCCATATCAATAGATTTTGAAAAGATGAAAGAATCCTACGGTAACCAATCCCTCGATTTGCCGTATTTAAAAAATCCACGGTCTTCTACCTTGTACGTCATCCTTCAAAAAGAAGATGAAGGTAAATTGTCCATAAAGCAAATTAACAAAACATTGAATAAATTTGTAAAAATGTCACCAAAGCATATGCGTCCAAAATGTTTATTGATATTGTGCAACAACGTTGAGAACTCTGAAGCTGATCTAGAAAAAAAAATTTTAATCAATGCCTGGACATTAAAATTTCTAGACTTTACAATCCTGAAAACTAACAACAACCATTCCGTAATCTACAATTACAATCCTTTTACGAAAACTCACCATAAGAATCTTTTAGATTCATCTGTTCAAATTTTTCCAGACAAATTGATCAACGTGAACGATTATCCTCTCACATTGGCAATTTTCGACGCTCCACCCTTCATATACTCCAATAAAAGCCAGGAAAATGAGATAGGAGTAGAGTACGCTCGCATCGAACTTATCGCCAACAAGCTAAAATTTTCCCTAAACAAAATTGCACTGAACAAATCGTCAAAGAAAGCAATAACCAAAATCGCCATGGAAAAGATGAATAAATCAGAGTTTAACATTCTTCCCATGAGATTCTTCGTGTGGACCATTCTAAGCCGCCACGACCTGACGATCGGTAGCGTCTTCTACAGTAGCTATTACGCTCCGGTTGCACCCGTGATAAACGTCTCCAAACTGCAGATATCCCAAAACTTTTTTATCTACTGGCTCGTGGTTCCGCTGATAATCGGCTGTTTCTTAGCTTTATCGCACGCACTAAAGCTCCCATCACGTAACTGGCCAATCCTTTATTATTATAAGATTCTACTGGGCGCTAATATGGTGAAGCAACCACGTACGACGAACCACCGAATCATCGTGCTCTTTCTGACCTTTCTCTACTTTAAATACTCCTGTGACGCCTTTTCGGCGCTTTTCGATGTCAAAGTGGTCGGCACCGAATTGGCCTTCGCCACCTACGAAGAGATCCACGCTTCTAGACTTCCCATTTTTGCACCTGACAATGCTTATGAGCGCCTGAAGAAACATAGTGTCTATCAGAGTCTCTGGCCCAGGATGAAAATCATGTACCACATAGACTGTCTGGCGAAACTTCTGGTGCGTGGAGATCGGATCTGCGTGATGCCGCATTCCTTCAGTAAGTATTTCGTAGGGAAGCACACGAAGTCGAGAACGCACGCCAGGATCAAGATTGGCAAACTTGAGCTGCTGCATGATATGACCACCTTTCCTTACGAAAAAGGCTCACCCTACGTGGAGAAATTCGACGAGCTGTTGGTAAGGATCGACGAGTCCGGCATCCCTATAACCTGGGAGCATGACGAGATACCGACAAGGGATCAAAATATAATGAATAATGAGGATGAGAACATTGGTGCTAAGCAGTTCATCGTTTCTTTAACAATTGGTTTCTCTGTGGCCACATTTGCTTTTGTCTGTGAATTGTTTCTAAAATTAATCAAATCAGTCACATTAATTGAGGGCGTTACGAGATCCCGACGAGAAACCAAAAGATAATGACAACGACAAAATTTATGCAAAGCAGTTGGTTGTTCTGTTCATGATCGGGTTTTTCGTAGCTACAGTTACTGTCCTCTGTGAATTGTTTATAAAATTAATCAAATGAATGACATTCAATTAGTATTTGTCGTGTGTAATGAAAGTAAATTATCGTATGGAAATAGATTTTATGCTAAATATATTCAATGTCTATGGAAGAAAGAAAAAAAAGGTTTATGTATTTCTTGTTTTAATGCCAGCAAGTATCAACGTATTTTAAAATTGAGCTATTGCACTTGAATTCTTTTAAAATGTTAACAAAGTGTTACAAACAAAAGAAGAAATCTTAGCAGAAGCAAATGCAGATAATAATTTGTTTGATATGTCTCATTGTATAAATTATAATAATAATAATAATAATAATGATAATAATAATAATAATAATATAAGGTTATATCATGCCCGCAAGTAACAATTTTTACCAGATGCACGAACAGATTCTTGAAAAATCTATTTATTGTGTATAAATCATACAAGATATAAACAACTTTGTTGAATGAATATATAAAAGTAGAAAAGCATGATAGTAAATCTTTGGAATTGCTAATTATTAACAGTGCTAGCCGACCATCGCATGATTTTGTCAAAACTACTAACCGAATAAGAGTAATGATGGCTAATTTACTCACCTCCCGATATTCAAATTTCACAAAAAGTGTTTGGGGTGAACCTTACATTTTTAGGGTAACTCCACTAAAGTTTTCGATGTATAACGCCAGATATTTAGATCCAACTTGAAGCCTTCGGGACGAACGCCGAATTTTCACGGTACTTTCTAATCTTTCAGTGTAAGAAACCCGGAGATTTTGATGAAACTCCGTAATGTCCGACTTAAAACCTGAAATCTGAATTTCAGGGTCTATACCCCAAAGCTTCGGTATTTACACTGAAAATTAAGGGTTTTGCTGCAAATTTAGGGTCTTCAGTTGCTTTGAAAGGATGAGTTGCATGGAACTACGGAATGAACTTGGGGAATTGTGGTGACACTAGCTACCATGCTACCAACGTATAAATTTAATAGTGAAGGAAGGTCGTCATGTCTTTAACCCCTGAAGTGGTAAGCACCGTTTCGAAAAATTAATATTTTCTGCATATTTGTTGCTATATTCTTTCTGCATTAAACAAATACGAAAAGCTAATTGAGATTTCAGAATTCGCAAACGGCGATCATAGTTCCGTAGTTATTAAACTAGATTTTTCTCCATGTAATGATCGTACGTATATTTACGTTATACGTATTACTCTCTTCCTGATCATCACCTGCGCATTGAACTGTGATTTTTCCAGGTATTTTTGGATCTTACCCTGAGCAAACAGTCGCTTACGTGATCACGACAAATCATTTATATCTGACCTACATCTTATTGTCCATGAACTGCTTCGTAGATGTCTTATTTATGTTGGTGAAAATTGATGTAAAGCTGATCCTCGATACCCTGAGTCAGGATCTGGACTACTAACTATCGGTACATGTATCCAAGTACTTTTAAAACCACTTTTATCGCAGAATAAATACCCGAACGTAATTAGCTGTACGTCACCAATATTATTTCAAATTTGTGAGTTCATAATCTCATCAACATAAACTCGCCTGTCATAATAATTGATATTTTAATCGTATAAGATGTAGGATAAAATCTTAAAAATAAAGTTATTTCTAACCTAAATGTTAAAAAAATATGCAAAGTTTGTAAAATATATATTTTATTGTTACATAGTACGGTATTCTCCCAGTAAATGTAGTTCTTAATACTATTATAATTATGCATATTCTACAATTTGTCAATTTTTCATACGGCTCAATATTCAGTTTCTTTTTACGCAAGTGAGTTCATGGCCAGAATCATAAAGTATGTAAAATGTTTTTTGTATCCTAAAAACCTGGTATTATTACGAGGGTGTCGTAGATAATTTGTCAGCTTGCAAGTCACCTAATATTTTCTACCGGGGTTGATTAAACTCAAATGTCGCAGTTTATTTCCCCAGTTTAAATGTTATCATCGAGATGGTAACACCTATTTGGTGCATCTCAGTATAATAAAATTGCTTTTAATGCATGTTGTCCATTATATAGTATAGCTTTCTGTCAATTACGGATCAACTGATAAATCTGCTAAAAGATCTTGCCAAAATGTCAGCTTATAAATCACCTGATATGTCAGCTGATCTTTTGCAGTAGGAATACAGCAGTGCCAAGAAAAATAGTCGCATTTCTTGCATATTTAATATATCTTCAAATGCAGAAAATACATAATATAATTTTTTTTACGTATTCTATCAAAAGCCTTTTACTACATTTTCCATGTATAAAAGAAATATTTCAAGTGGCGCAAGGTTCCATATCTGAGTCACAAAATATGCCTAAAATAATCATAATTTTTGCATTAAATGCTAATTTTGAGGTATTTAATGTCAAAATCGGATTTAGTGTAGAATTTTACCTTAGAGAACATGACTTAGAATTCCAAAAGACCTACTGACAATAAAATTTAAAGCAATATTAAAAAAACGCATTTTTTAAAAAATTGGTTTTTAAATATTGATTAAAAAAGTAAAAAAATTTATAAGGTAAAAAAAATATTTAGAACTGAAACACTGGCTTTCACCTATTTTCATGCAAAGGAATCGATATAGAAATTTTCAAGGAAAATAAAAAATGGAGTGTAGTAACCTGGATAAACTTACAGAGAATCACTCTTTAGTATTCGCTATGTGCATGAGCTTGGAGGGAATACAAGAAATTTAATGATCCCAGGGTGGCCAGAAACAACGGCGTTGACGGATATATATTTTTTAATTCGTTATCCGAGGATTATTATTTCAGACCAAAATTATAAAAAAAAAGGGCTAGTACCATTATTAATCTTTGCTACAAACATAATTTTCGAGTTTTTTCTAAATAAATTCTGCAAATACGCAAAGAAATAGTAAATCTCATTATATGATATCAAGTCTATAAGCTTCAAGCAATTGTTCGTAACTGTCCAATGAATAGTGCAATGATATATTAAGAGTAATAAAGCAAATAATGTTTTAAATTTTATGGTTTTGAATTTTTTAAATCAAAAAAATTCGCTGTATGCGATTAGAATATTAGAAATTCTAGGGCGCCGTAGCTCCTACAGTATATGTATTGTGACAATAGATGTTGATAGGCGCGGTGATCCCGCTGCTAGCGCCCTTTAATTATAAGATAGTGTCATCTTTACGCGCAAAAGAATCACAACTCTGATATCTTACTAGTGCATGCATGTTAAAAAAACTACTTTTATCAGCGTGATGTGAAGAAAATCATACAGTACATCAAATTGTAGTTTTCTTTACGTACTTCAAGATGCATGTGCCAGTTTTTGCTGCGAATTCATTTCAAAGCAAAAGGCAATCGACGCCGATAAAACCGACGGTTGCTTCCTGAAACTTCCTATGCCTACTAATCCCAAAATATCGACACCAAGGCGTATGCTACGGCACCATGTATTTAAATAACACATCAAATTATCTTGACTTTTTGAAGTACTTACTATACGACTTTACCAAAGAACTGATATGTGTAAGATGACCACTTTACCAACAGTGTGGGTAAAGTGGTCAGTTTTTAACTACTTAGAACTTCTTTAATTAAAATTCAGAGAGTACATTTTTTGCAAAAAAACTCATGTGGTATTAGAGTTAAAGATTCAAATAGCATGTCTCAATAGTTTCTGAACCCCCAAAACCCGATATATATCTACTGGGAATCGAAAGTTTCTTAAGGTGGCCATATTACCTGCACCTCCCCTTATATTAGTTTCTTAACTGTCTTGTGAACAAAGCTCAAAGTGTATCAGGGGCTTTTATTTTCGTACAAGCTGTTTTACGAAAATTAAGTTGAAAATATGTCGTGTTGTCGTGTATATATATATATATATATATATATATATATATACGTAAAGATAAGAAAGATCTATCTTAGGGTTAAAAAGATTTTCGTATGTCTAAAAAAAAATCTATTTGAGACCTATTTAAAATAAGCTGAAGATGTTCAAAGCTGATACCTTTTATTAAAGCCTGTTTTATTTTGTGAAAATTTTGTAAGAGAAAATTCATAAAATTGAAAATTTAATCTTAAAAGGATCTATCTAACAAAGCTCAAAGTGTATCAGGGGCTTTTATTTTCGTACAAGCTGTTTTACGAAAATTAAGTTGAAAATATGTCGTGTTGTCGTATATATATATATATATATATACGTAAAGATAAGAAAGATCTATCTTAGGGTTAAAAAGATTTTCGTATGTCTAAAAAAAAACTATTTGAGACCTATTTAAAATAAGCTGAAGATGTTCAAAGCTGATACCTTTTATTAAAGCCTGTTTTATTTTGTGAAAATTTTGTAAGAGAAAATTCATAAAATTGAAAATTTAATCTTAAAGGATCTATACATTATCTCAATTTTACGAACTATTTCTTACAAAATTTTCACAAAATATAAAAGGCCTTAATAAAAATGTAACAGTAGTGAACGTCTTCAGACTATCTTAGCTAGGTCTCGTACCATTCCCTTTCTGAAACGCATCACCAAAATCTTTCAAACACAAATGACAAATATTTCTTACTTCCAACTTCATTCGCACAAATCTCGCATAGGTATTAATAAGCTCATCAAAAGCGCGCGCACACATACACATTGCAAACACATACACACACACACACTCACACACTCACGCACGCACGCACACACACGTACGCACGCACTTACTCCATTGTGCCTCTGCGCCAACCTCTATAAATGTTCCACGTGCTCCCCGTCAAAATGTCTCTCAAGACACTTTGATCCTCTGCGCGCGCGTGTGTGTACATATGCAAAGCTTATCTGGCCCGGCAAAGCGACGGCGCAGCGGTGCAATAAAGGACGCGCAGCGCCATCACGGCATCGCAAATGCGCCTCTCGAGAGCATACATAGTACACATAGACACCACACCGACAGCGCCCCCGCGACCGGATGAATATTCGCGATTTCGCCCTCGTTACTCCGCACATTCGGCTCTCCGCAGCTATTTAGCTCGGCCCGGTGTGTGTGTATACATATATATCTGCAGTTTAGTCGTCGGTGGATCGTGGATGGGTATTGGTTTTACGCTGGAATATATCAATTGGAGATACGGCTACGGTGGGTTGCTGGTTGGGTGGTGTAGAGTTTGGTTCGTTAGTGGGTGTGGTGTATTAGGGCAGGAGGTGCTCTTTTTGCTGGGGTTAGATTGCTTTCATGGATGGGGCGAGGAGTCGATTTGAATTTCATAGCGAGGGCTGAAATCGGTGTTGCGTTTGTTATAACACTGCGAAAAATCTTCTTGTAGATTTACTACTCTGAGAGTTGGACATAAAAAGTCCTAGTCTGAGTGTACACTCTAAACCTAAAAGATTAAAAATTGACGCATAAAAGATTAAACTGAGAAGTTTACTCATTTGCAAAGAATAGACTGCTGACTCTCTACTTTATAAAAGTAGAAAATGTTATTGTAACTTTTAAAAGAGTAAAGTAGCGATTTTCATCTTTACGGAATGAGTAAATACCAAGATTTCTACTTTTTTACATATATCTACGCATACAACCTCCTTAAATCAATTTAATGATTTCTTTGCTTAAGATACTGCTTAAATTCATCTTTATTATGGATCAAAGCATTTATAGTTGATTAAATTTTATTTATGTACACTGTGATCCATAATAAAGATGAATTTAAGTCGTATCTCAAGCGAAGATTTTATTAAATTGACTAAGGAGGTTATATAACATATGCGTAGATATATGTAAAAAAGTAGAAATCTTAGTACTTCCATGAAGATGAAAATCGCTACTTTACTCTTTTAAAAGTTACAACAACATTTTCTACTTTTCTAAAGTAGAGAATCAGCAGTTTATTCTATGCAAATGAGTAAACTACTCAGTTTAATCTTTTTTGCGTCAATTTTTAATCTTTTAGGTTTAGAGTGTAGTATTTTTACAAGAAAACTATAAATTTACAAGCGACGTTGTAAATTTACGTGCGACGGTGTAAGCCGTGATGTTTGAGGTTATGATAGCTAATTTCTTCACACTTTATACTCGAATGAAACGCTTTATTGGTTATACCTTTTTCTTTCAAGTGACTGTATAAATATTTTCGGGATTATTCCTTATTGTGTTAGCCAAAAAGTATCCAAATTTTGAGAAAACTGAATTTTTGCATTCGTCTTACATTATTACCTAATACTACTCTGAATGTAGTACTTTTATTAGATTTTAGAATTTTTACTAAATTTTTGTAAATTTACAAGAATTACAATGACTGTAAAATTACTACACTCGCAGTAGAATTATTTTTGTTCAACTCTCAGACTCTAGTAAATTTACAATTTTGTTTGTGAAATTACAACGGCGTTGTAAACCTACTACATTCAATGTAGGGTTTTTACAGTGGCGTTGTTTTTTTACTACTCTCAGACTAGTAATAAATTTACAATTGCCGTTGTAAATCTACGAAAGTCTTTTTACAGCGAAAGGATGCTGAGATTTTTAAGGTGTAGCGGGAAAGTCTTTAAAAGTTGTGGGGTTTCTGTGAGAGATTCAAATTTATGGGAATGCAGGGAAAATAAACAATTGTTATTTATTAGGGTTTATTCATTTCAGTTAGATTCCTTACTGTAGATTGGGGTATGGCTGATTAGTAGGTACTCAAGGGGAGGTCGGAGCGAACTTTACCATTGTGACCTCCACCTCGCGCCGTATTTTTCATTATACGTCTAAAATTCACATAGTAACATCAAAATCGAGATTGATAATAGTTTGTTATTATGCAAAGAACACCGGACAACAGCAATTTTGTTTATTAGTAGCCTCAAAAGTTTTATATTATGAAATATTGTTACAATGGACGAATGGAAAACGGTAAAAGTAATGGTCATCTTACCGTTTCTTAACCTTACTGATAGCTTCACCTCGCGCCGTATTTTTCATTATTTTACGAAATTGTACGCAATTATGTACGCTTGAAGCTTTATAAACATTTATTATTATGACAAGAACACCGGACAACCGCATTTTTGTACCATAAATGACCACAAATTTTTATTTTTATGATATTAATTTTTGAGGTTAGGTAAAACCTGCACCAATCAGGATAGCTCCGACCTCCTCTTAAGAGAGCTGACAATGTATAAGAATTTTCTTCCCTATAGTGCTGAACGCTTTTTACTATAATTTAATTTTTATTCTGAAATAATTTTATGTATTCTATTTTTGGACTCTCTTTCAAAATTTTGATGAGCGTTTACTTAATTTTGAATATCGAATTATTCCGTGATGGTTCCGAACGTTTCAGTCAACTATAAATATACAGTAAATGAGAAAAGAAGTTGGTCTTTCTTCGCTCTTGGATTTAATAAACGAAACAATATTTCACAGTTAAAAAATAGAGATTGACGTGTTTCCATCAGCAATTACCGCGAAAGCGAGCTTAACAAATAAATTTTACGCGATCCTTAGAAAATAATCATTGAAATTATTTTCACAATTTGACAGAACGAGTCATTACACCATATGAATGATTATTTTCTAAGGATCACGTACAGATCATGCGTTAAGCTCGCTTTCGCGTTAAATATTTATGGAAACGTATCAATCTATATCTTTTTGAGTGCGAAATAATGTTTCCTTTATTAAGTCTAAGGGCGCAGAGACTAACCCTGCTCTCCACTTACGTTATTTATACTCAACGTATATTTATCCTTTCGTGGCTCCTTAAACTCAATGATTGGTTTTAGTGTTGACTCTGAAAAGTTGTAATTTAAAATTTTAATTGAAATGATGAAAGTGTTTACTTTATATGAAATAAATTTAATTAGTATTTTATCAAATTATTGATTAAAGTAAAATTGTGTAAATTATGTGAAAGTACAAGATGCTAAAATTCTTTAATGAAACCATTTTTTATGTAACTGTCGCATGCCTTCTAAAATATGTACCATTTAAGTCAGCACGACATTTCAAATTACGCGAATTATTCATCAAATGGAATGCAGCTTCTGCATTTCGTTCGTAAGCTGCAAATTTTTTCTAGTTCCGCTCTTCTGTTAATAATATAATGCTTTTATTAAACTGTTTTAATTGAATATTGTTTATTATTGTTCAATTAAAGTGAATAAAGATATAATTCACTAAATTTTCATTAAATAATGACTGAAATTGCGTTTATTGACCTATCCAAGTCGGATTTAGATAAATAGGAAGAATAAATAAAAAACACCCTGGATTAGACCGTAAAAAATAATTTTTTTATTAGTCCATAAAACTTTTTATATTTAAAAGAAATGATTCTAAAAATTTGTTGACTATAAAAACTTAGTTATAATTTTAATTTCACCATTGTAAAACTCTAAAATTATCATACTACAGCTCACGAGAAATCACTTTCTTTCGATTGATGTATCTAACAGTAACATTAAAGTTACTTTTGTAATATAATAACAAAATTGTAGTTTGAAAAAACTGTATAAATTAAATAAAAATTTTGTCATTTTATATGTCGAATTTGTTAAGAATATGTACGTTATCATAAAGGTGGCGTAATTTCTTTCGATTGATATATCTTATAATAACTTAAAAGTTATTTTGGTAAAATAATAACAAAATATTAGTTTTAAAAATTTTTGTTGTCTTTCAATACTTTAAATTTTTTTTACTAACAATACCCTAATACTTGTATCTAATGAATTAATTATGTATTAATTTATTAATTGCTAATTGTCATTATAAGGTTCCTTAAATCGATTAATCAGGACCTCTCTTTGAGAAAGCATTCTGCTAAAACAGTTAGCAGCGGTTTTCTTTCTTTTGGTATACGCGGAAATTCAATTTCTTGTTTGAACGGTGATTTCTCTGAAATATATAATACAATATTTGTTTACCAATTATTATTTCTCCAAAAATTCTTCAAAACTTACAGTTACTTGTTCTGTTTCTATTGTTGATTTTAAAACAACAATAATGATATGACTACATGCATTCCATTATTTATAACATAATTTTCTTTAATAAAGACACTTCAATTTTACTCCGGGCTTTGGTACTTTTTGTGTAAATACTACTTTTAAATACACGCGTATTTATGTAAACAAATAATCTAACCTCCAATACTACTAGGCATGTAAGGTACATTTTAAATTTTAATTTAGTAAAATACTTAATGTAGTATGATTAGATGTGCCTATTATTTCGATTTTTAAAAAAACTTTTATTATTTCCATTATTAATTAATACATAAATGAACTATTTTACCAATTTTATAGTAACTAGAATATTAAGCAGAATCTAGTTAGAAATTAGCTAAAATGCATGTTGTTTTTAACTGTTTTCTAGCTATAATTCCTTAACCAGAATTAAAGCACATTTAGAAAATCTAGCTAATATTTGGCTAGAAAGCAGCTTAGATCGCAATAACTTGTGTAAAACCGTAGCATTTGACTATCTCTTGGCTAAGTTATTTGTCCAGACTATGAAAACTTTTATTTTTCAAGATATTAGAGGTTACATTTGCTTTCAAAATATTTTTGATTGCATATTTCTTAGGTGTTACACGGTAATTTTGGCTAATGAACGTTTATATTTTTCGTCTTTTGATGAAGATTTTAAATAAAAAATAATTTTTAAGATTCATCAAATCACCTCCAAAATTTATAGTGCAAATACGCGATTGTCCCCTCTTCTTGTCATAATAATAAATGTTAATAAAAATTAAAATCTATATATTTAGCCAAAATTTCATAGAATAACGAAAAATACGGCACGAAGTGAGGACTAGGAAACGGTAAGATGACCGTCATTTTTACCGTTTTTCATTGGTCAATTATAATAATATTTCATGATAAAAAGCTTTTTAAGCTATTTATAACCAAAAACGCTGTCATCCGCAATTCTTTATATGATAATAAATTATTATCATCTTCGACTTTAGTGTTAACACGTAAATTTTAAACGTATAACGAAAACTACAACGCTAGGTGAAGGTCACAATGGTAAAATTCGCTCCGGCCTCCCCTTAATCGCCTTCCGCCCAGGGTGCACACGACACTTTTTGTTCTACATGTACTGAAAGGATAACTATTCGTGCATATATGAAGCAGGCGAAAAGTGCCGCCTGATGTTTTTATTTTCCGTCTAAAGGCGTAAAAGAACCACTTCCCCTTTTACATGCACGAAAAAGCATACTTTCGGTGCAGGTATGACAAAAACGCTTTTTCACCCCTTCAAATAGTTTCACTTTAAACCCAACCCGCTTTATAGATCGACAAAAAACGAAAAGTCATACTGTATAACAAAGTATATTAATTGTTACATTTCACCTTTTATGCTATAACTTAAAAATTGTAATCATATACCGTTAAATCATTAAATCGAACATTTGAAAATTAAATGGCGAATGCTATGCTAACATATACAGGTGCGAGAGAGAGGGTATAATCATACTTTCTCGCACCTATATGTTAGCATAGCATTCGCCGCGTGATATCGAACCTTTAATTAGGAGAGCCGCGGGATGCGCATCGATTTCGCAATTCGCATTGTTTCTGACGCGGACTAGCGCCTGTTGATGTCCGTGATTCGCGCTGCGCCCCGAGCGATCCCACCCTGTTTGATCTGTTCTCTCTCTCTCTGTCTTCTTTTTTTTCTTGTAAATGGATAACGATGGGAGATAATTGGAAAAAAACGGAAATCCCGGGATCCTCGGACTTTGTGAAAAATACTGCGATGAACGGGAAGCAGGGCAGAGAAATATGGGTGCAGGGGGTGAGTGAATTCGATTAGTATTGAATTCTTGGGAAACAAATATTTTTTGTTGAAATACTTGATACTATGTTATCGATAGTTTTGAAATATTGTATGTGTTTTGAAAGTACTAAATGTTATAGAAAAACATGTTATTAAAATACACTTAATAAAAATACTATTAAAGTTACAGAATTTCTAAATGCTTTAGACTAATTTAAATATTTAATACTATATATGATTAATTTGAAATAAAATATTTCAAAAGCATTTTAAACATCTTCAAATGTACATATATAAATAATTTACCAAATCTATTATTCTATTGAATAAATTAATTTTTTTACATATTATATTGAAAATACAATAATCTGGTATTTAATTAAAATATTTATTTTTCTTTTTAAAGAATTTAAAATGCAGTGTTTTAAATACTGCTGTCCTATGAGTAAAGTCTAAAGTTATTTCATGAAAATTATCAAATTTTAAAATTAATTTCGCTTGAACTAAGCATGTTATGTAAAATCTGTAAAATCAATATGTAATATTAATGTGTTGCAACATTATAATATATATATCAATTTCTTCTTTTTTATATGAAGAATATGCTGCAAAATTTCTGTGACTTGAATGAAGCATTATCTATTCTTGCCTGATTTTAGTCTTTTATTTGATAGTTTTTTGGCGTTTCATAACACGCCGTCGATTTTGAAGATACGTGAGTTTAGTCATTAATAGTTAAGTTGAAAGGTAAAAAAATGTCGCGTTATCGCTCCCAGCTTTGACGTTTTTCCAATAAAATTGAGAGAATGCTATTTAGACCACAATTATATATCAAACAATATATCCATTTCCTCCAAATTATGTACACTATTAATCACTTTGTAATCTTCAAAATTTATTATATTTATTAAAAACATTTTTATAATTGATTATATTATCTTTACTGTTACTTAAAAGAATGTTCTAACCAATATTGTTCTATCATAGACAGAATTTGTAAGACGTAAATAGTATCTGTAAACCAATTGATTTCAATTACATATTTCTTCATTTTTTTACTTTCAAGAAAGTATTAAAAGGAAAAATGTTTGTATTTTAGTAATTGTAATCAATTATTATATATTCCGATATAAATTAATAAATTACAAAAATAATGAGGAAAATATTATAATATTATACATATGGTGAGCATAAATAAAATAATTTGCCATACAACGTGCATATATCTTATAAAAAACGCATTTTATTTGACAATAAATACAATGTAATCATTAATCGTTACATGCTATCGAATAAGCTGTGTCTGCCGAAATCCAATGAACGCCCGTCCGAACAATCGACGTGTAAAATTAACATACATATACGATCGAAAGTAGTCTCTTCAGTTTCTTACATTCAAAATACCTACGCTAATTCCTTCTCTAACTATCAAACTCTATTTACAAAATTTAAGCCTACTCTCATTCAGAACAAATGTATCCACCGGATTCCTCTCACTCTCTCCCCTTCCATATCAGCAATCGCGACGCTTCTCGTTCCACAAACGAAAAGCAAACCAAAAAATAAGTCCTCACTTTCAAAACTAAACTGTACCTAAGTGTATAAAATGCGACAAAATGCAGCTGACGACGCGAGCACACACGCATCCGATCCACTCGAAGACGTGCTCGTCGAAGAAGAAGAAGGGTAAGAAGAGAGTCCCCGGGGTCTTAGAAGGCGTATCGCGTCCTGATGTCCTCGAGCTTCTTCGAGACCTCCGAGGCCGTTCGCTCCAGGTCGCCGGCGATGCCCTTCTGCTTAGTCGGCTCGATGCTGTTGAACTGCTCGCACAGGTCGCCGTCTATCACGTTCTTCACAGGGTAGTAGTACGATCTGGCGAGAGAGAAAGACGGGATGCTTGTGAGTTAAGGTGCAGGATGTAATTGTTTTTGTTGCGGTATTGTTGCTCGATTGTGATCATTATTTGCGTAGATGATTTAACGGGATTACCCCGAATTTTTAGCTGTACCGTGAATGGATAACAAATTGAATGCAAAAGACAATACAAACAATAGACACAAAGGAAAAATATTTGTAAAGTAAGTTTGTCCCGTGTAAAATTAACAAAAGGGGTTGATACTTTCTAATATGTAATTTAGAGTCTACCGCAAACGTTTAAACTATAGGGACCAGTTACGATGCATACGTACTTCAACTAACTTACCAAATGTAGGGAGGAGAGACGGATGCATGTATCATGACTATAGGGAGTAAGGTCTAATGCCCACACTCAACTTAGATTACCTTTGCGAAGTTCGAACGAACTTCGACTTCGAATAAACAATAGCAATAACGCAAATGCATGTGCACCTTGAGAAATGGGAATAACACGGTTTCGTGACGAAGAAATTGAAAGTTTCCGAGATTAGCATTTTAAAATCTGTGGCCACGAAGAATATTCAAAATACGTATTAAAATGCAAAAAGTTTCTTTATCGAAAATTAACAAAATACGTTTAAAAATATCTTTGCATCGCAGAACATTTTCAAAACCAGTTTAGGTCATTGAGATACAAAAAGATGCAAGATATATGTGTATATACTTCTGGATACTTTTTTAGAAAAAATATTTTTTAGATACAGTATCTAGATACTTTCGTATCTAGTGTGTATCTTTTGTCAGAAGTATCTAGATACCATCTACAGAATTTTGATCTTCGGTTTAAACCTGCGTAACTGACACCACTAGGCAATAACTCTCTTCTAAAAAGTATTTCAGATTTGTCTTGAGCTTTAATTCTAAAATTGACACAGTAACTTGTGCCTATACTTCATATTGGGATTTAAAGTGTCACGGCCGAAGCAAGGCAGTAACGACAATGTCTTGTCTAAAATAAGCATATACAACGTATTGCTTATAAAACTAATTATATCTAACAATTCTACTAAAATAAGTGGTTGCATTAGTTTAACATGTAAAAGTGAAGGAATAAGAAGGTGAGAAAGTTATCAACTCTATTTAAACCAACTCTAGGATTTTTAAATCACTTTCTGACCTATTTAAAACTAGTCATAAAATTACTTTCTTTGTACACCTGAACCAGCAATACACGTACAATTATTCTTACCTACAATTAGTTTTGAAAATTCATCCGCTTTACATACTTATTTTCACCATACCCTGGCCAAAAGTACATTTCCTCCGGGATTCGAAAGTGAAATGTGTCATTTTCGGCTCGGGTACGGTGAAAAATAGTATACGGATGAAGAAATAGAAATTTACTTGTGCTATTAGAGATGCAAAATGGCGATCTTTTTCCGCAATGGTCAAATGACAAAAAAAAAGACCGCCCCGGGACAAAACAGACCGTCACAAAGTAATTCCAAAATTTTTAAATGCAGAATGACTGTCGCTTTTTTAAACGGTAAACCGACGCGACCGTCCAAGAAAAGAAAGGTCATTTATGCCCCCTTCAATTATATAGATGCAAAATGACCGTCTTTTTTTATTTGGTCCCAAAATTTTGTCACAATTTATTTAAAAAAATTGACAGATTACTATATGGTCTATGTGGATTTCTTTATTTACTAAGGGTACCAATAATTAAGTTTTCTTTACAAATAGTACGGTTTTATTTCAAGCGTTAAATTACGTTTTCTTGTATTGATTTTGAATCACATAGTTGAACTTATGTGTGACATTTTAATAATAATTGTTGATTTATGAATTGAACTGGAATATACTCATTTCTGTCATTCATTAACAAAATACCTAACCTCGTAGACAGAGCTGAAATTTTCAACTTTGTGACCAATTATAATTTTTTTGTTAAAGGTTCCGCGACTGTCAATCGACCGTCCTAAAATTTGCAACACGGTCACTTTGCATCTCTACGTGCTATGGACTAGCCACTACTTTTCCTCCCTAGATGCGTAATATACTATTCTTTCTTCAAGAAAGTGTCTGGTCACTGCCTTACTTCTACTTCGCCCATCAAACCTTTTAACCCCCCCCCCCCCAAAAAAGAACACAAAAAAACCCACCTGAAGCTGAGGTGATCGCGTCCGCACAGCGGCGGATGCTCCGCGCGCATGTGCATCTCGAGGTGCTGGAAGAAGTCGTGGTCCTCGTGGCTGGTGAAGGGCACGAGGACGCCGACGGTGCCGCTGAGGGTCGTGTAGACGAGGGACTCGCTGCCACCGGGTATGAGGGTGGCCTTCTGCAGGGACATGACCGTCTCGCCGACGTGGAAGCTGGCGACGGTGTCGGCCTTCTGGGAGGCGCCGTTCAGCAGGCCACGGTCCCAGAGGGCCTTGTTGCCGGTCGGGTCCTCGTCGACGTCGTCGTTGATGCCGCTCGCCAGACGGATCTAAGGAAAGAAGAGATGAGGATTTTAATTTTGCTTTGGGCTGATACGGAAGATTGAATTTCGATTCGGTTGGGGTTGGTAATTCGTCGGTTTTGGAATGTTAAGTTTGAACGGTATTCGGAAAGATGTAGCATGCTTATTCATTCTGAAGTTATTATCACTCACGCCATACATTAATTAGAAAATAAGTTTGATAAATAAAAGTTTTATAACACTATGCAATTGTTACTTATATAAAATGTCGCAAGCCGCTCGTAGGATTTATAATAAAATCATGTGTACGCTTATGCAGTCACGCGTTCATTCATGCTTATAAATACACTCATACCGAAACACGGAAAAATTACATAAATAAATAATTGCACAACACAGGACGCTATATTTTACAAACTTACAGAATTTTAAAAGATAGATACCAGATTCTTAATCATAGTTTCAGAGAAATCGGAAAAATAAAAAAGTTCATTATTCTAGGGTGAAATATAAAGAAGTTCTCTGAGGTTTAGTTCGCCATTTTGGATCAGCCATATTAAAATTTTAAATCATGACTGTTCGTTTCCGCAATGACTATCAAAATATAAAAGTACTTAAATACATTCAATTCTCTTCGTTTATTTTATTTTTCTTTTCTATTTCTACGTAATGAAGTACCCGATTATAAATCTCCTAAAGTGTTAAATCAAAAATATGTATAAGATACAGTCTAATAAACGGATCCAATTAAACTTTCAACACCTCATTCCAGAAGTAGTGCATGTACAGAATTCCAGAGTTTAGAACGTGCATCACGTGCATATTAAATTAATAAATTTGCACATATTTGAAATATGTAAATAGTTTTGACTGTAGTTGCAACGAATGTACACGTAACTAATAAATAGAAGACCTTAATACTTTTATTTAGAATATCACTTCATTTAGAATGTTTTTTGTTTACTGTCGAAACTGCAATTAGTCACTCTGTTTAAGTTCATGTAATAAAACTCACAGTCGAATTTTTGAAATTCTAAACCCTTTTAGATACGCAGATGCGTTTAATTTCAGAAATCGTGACTGAATTTCAAATTAAGGTTGTTTGCTTATTTACGACTTCAGCCGAGCAATGCAGTTTGCAAGCTGAAGATGGGATACAATAAGCAATTTGATCTACGCGTCATTGCTTCCACAAGTCATTGAGTACACTTGCAGAGAACGAAACGCGCTGCTAACTTTCGACTATACTAACAATTTTATTACAATATAACTGTGTAAGCTGACTATGTTAATTAAGACGGGAAGCCAAGTAAACGAGTAGTTATAATTAATTGCAGAATCAAAGGCGGAACTGAACTAAAGCTGCCATAATTTATTTCGAACTTGGTTCGGAAGATTTGCATTTGGCGCATTTGTAAGCAATAATCCGCTTTCGCGGAGGGAAGTTCGAAATTATGGTGCTTTTCAACTGTTTTAATCAAGTTTCGAAGTCAAGAATCATAAAGTTGCCTCTCGAGGAAACACATAAATTATGATTTTTCATCAAATGTAATGGTTTGTACTTATTCGAATTTATAAAATTTCATTCTAGAACAAAAATTCTGAAAAGGTGGTAAAGCATTTGTTTCACTTTTGTTTAAAATCTCTAATTTTTTCATTGTGGATTTTTTTAATAAAAGTTTATTGCTTTATTAATCGAAAAAACGTAACTTTGAATGTTCAAACTAAAAATGTAACATCAAAGTATTAAAATAAAATAAAATATTGTATTTGTAATAAAAAAGAAATTTAAAAATCAATGCAAACCTGCTAAACGGCCTTGATTTTAAATAAAATATAAATTATAAAGTGACTAATCATTTAGCTATTTTAGAAGCTCGACTAATAAAAGTAATAATGTTTATGTAAAAATTTTAAACTTCTATGTACTTCACGTACTTTATTTATTTAATGGTGATGGAGAATTAATTTCGAGCATTAATTTGACTTGTCTTACCATAAACTACGGTTACGCTATCATTAATTTCTGCTAAACTCAATGTTTTGGAATATTCATATTTTGATAATATACAATCGGTCTAAGTGAATTTAAATTAAGTAGAAGTGCAGAACTACGACATCATTGCCCTTAGTACGTATTAATCGACTACTAAACAAAACTTCAAGTTAATATTTCAATAACTCGAATACTATTTAAACAAAATGTTCAGGTTGTTCTAGATAGTAAATCTCAAGT